>RJWT010003488.1:0-36338 GCA_004365215.1 Cuniculus paca | reverse complement strand
GGGGAGTAATATTTCTAGAGAGTAAAGAAAGAAGATGTAGAAATTTTACAGTGTCTTATTTCCAAAGGGAGAGAGAACAGAAATAAATACAGCAAATATTAATTTCTTTATAAGTTGGTGATGATAATATAGATGTTATATGTATCCGTCACAATATTCTAGATATTTTGCTGTCTATTAGAAATGTTTCATAACTGTATTTTTGCCTATAAAGTAAAAGAAAATCACTTAATATAGCATTGCAACTCTCTTTCACACATACCATTTTCAGATGAGAATAAAGCCTAGAGAAATTGATTTTTCCAAGACTATTAAATTGTTTAGCTGTTCCCCACTTAGAATCTCTAAGGCACTGATATTAATTTGCCTGTGATTTTACTTACATGGAGAGCTTTGCAGAGTACTAATACTGGGCTCTCACCCCATAGCATGCAGTGTTACTGGTCTGGGTGATAGCTCCCAGGGTGATTCTGACAGACAGGTAAGACTGAGAACCAGTATGTACTTTCCAAGTGTCCAAGTTCTAACCTTGACCTTTAGAGAAATAAATGTCTACTTTGTCACTTCAGCTAAAGTATATGAAGGCTGTGTTTAGTAGAGAGCACCTTTTCATTATAAGTAATGTCCTGACAATGATTAGAGCAACTTAGTGTTCCCTCAGAATAAAATTCAGAGACAAGCAGTCAGAAGGTCATTAGAGGGACTTAGGTAGTGGGGGGTAGCTTTCTAGAGCATCCATCTCCTATGCAGAACACTCTTTCTCTGCAATTAATAGGCTGTTAAAAGTTAGAATGAGACTAACGCTGAACCAGGTGTATATCATGGCCACCGCCTTGCTTCCCTGATCTAAAAGTAGTGCTAGCAAATTTTCCATTTCTTTCCCATTTTTAAAGGTGAGAATGTGTTTTCCCTTATAAACACACTGCAGCTTCTCTGCTTTTAATATAAAATGATCTTTGAAACATTTTTGCTACTATGTATATTTCTGAAGAGTTGGTAAATTACCAAAATACTGAATTTTCCATTTTATCAAATCTGCCTGATGTGATCGAATAAATAAAATTAACATTAATATCCTCTTTGTCTTTTGAGGCTGAAACACCACCAGTGAAACATCTGGTAAAGATCAGAGAGAATGTAGCTTCCAAATTGTATCCCACAAGGCATCACTCCGTCAAATATTAGATGCAAACTCAATGATTTAAACAAGTAAAACCAAATCTCAAGATTTTTTTCCCTGTGATTTTACATAAGAAAGAGATTCGAGCATATTTATGTATGTATATACATGTTCAACATAATGTAGACATCTATATGTCACCATAGATTACAAATCCCTTAGTATAGGTAAAAACAAAACCACAGAAATTCTCATCAGATGGGAGATTGACCACAGCCTATACGGCATCTGTCAAATTGGATTTCACATCCCCAAACACTGTTTAGAAACCTGCCATTTGGCAGTGGTTTAATTTGATTTTCCTGTAGAAGACATTTAATCCAGTTTACCTGGGGAACTGGCCTTTCATGAACTTTGTCTTGAAAATAAATTCATAGCAGATTTGGGCAAACGTTTCAAAGCAAGTCATGGCTTATGTTTCTTTGCCCTGTGATTCTAGGATTAATGAGAAGTAATAGATAATGAGAGCAACCCGAAGAGGTTAAATATTTGAGGCTTTATCCTCATTAAACAAAATCATTAACTACATGATGGTTAATGTTCCCTTAAGTTCATATTTGTTTTGTGGATTTTCTCTAATTTTATGCCCTGAAATAACATTTTAAAAATTAGAAATACTTATGTAAGTCTTTTCATAGATGATCAGATTAAGGGAGTATATGTCAAAGCTTTGAGATTTGTTCATATATAGATTTAAAAATGCATTTTCTTTAGTTCTTTCAAACTGCACCAGTGTGGAAAATTACTTTGGCAATTTATTAGAAATGTCTTTTGTGACCTTTAGAATATTTCTTAATTACCTCTTCTTTGAGTAATTGTGTTGACATCTTTGAGTCCAGATAGAATTTGTGCAGAGTGAAAGACCAAACACATTTGTATTTCCAGAAAAAGAAGTAGTCCTGTTCCCTTTGATCTTTTAGAAATGTTTTCTTTAAGATCTGAGTAGAATGATTTGGAAAAGATGTGTTTATTATTTTTTTCAGGCAGATTTATTAGTTTCTGCTGTAGTTAATGAGTCAAGGCTTCTAGACTGTCCCTTAGACAGTAGATGTTGTAACCCTGGGCAGTGAAAGTATTATGGCAAGTCCAGAACCTGAGAAGGGCAGGCTTGATTTTGTGCCTACTCCAACTCTTGGAAATTACATGTCATCTAGTGGAGACACTGGTCATTCTAAGTAGGTGTCATTACTTATCAGGAATTTGGTTAAAAGGATGAAGGAAACCTGTGTGTTCTTACTTTGAAGCACAGTATTTTTAATTTCATAGGTCTGAACACGAGTGGGGAGAGTAGGTAATTCTTTAAAAGAAGAATTTTAAAGAATTTGAAAAAGTGAGCAATTTGATAAGTTGTTGAACAATTGGAAAATGAGATAGGTTCTGGGTAGACAGAGCAATACCTAACAAGTAATTATCCCCATGTTCCAAAGTTAGAGTGCCATATAATTTATTGTTTAAATCACGACTCCATTCATTCATGCATTAGTTTTTGGTACTGAGGATTGAACCCAAGGAGTGCAGGGTTACATCACCAATCCCCGTGCCCCCAGCTTTTTTTTTTTTTTAATTCTGAGGCAAGGTTTTCCTTAGTTTCCCAGGCTAGCCTCAAACTGGGGGTCCTTCTGCCTCAACCTCCCAGAGTAGCCACGATTACAGGCATGGGCCACTGTGGCCAGCAAATTGGGACACTTTTGAGAGTGAAAAGGGTTGTGTTTCACTGGAGTATCAGTCTAAACCAGGATTGGAAAACCAGGGTAGATTGTTATTCAGCAGATAGTATGTGTACTGATGTGTCTACCGAATGTGTTTCTATTCATTCATTTGATTACTTGAGTGCAAGCCATGTACCACATGCTGTCCTGAAGCCGGGGAGCACAGAAATAAATGGGGAACATTCCCGTGTAGCTCTCATGGTCTCCTAGGAGCAACAGAAATATAAAGTAAAGCAATGGCTGTGATGTACATCTATGCAAACAGCTTTAATAGAAAAACAGGGTAAGAAACTCCCATCTATGCCTACAGAGGTTGAGCAGGCTTCTGCAGAGGAGGTGACAGCATTTTGAAAGAAGAGCACAATTCACTGTTGCAGAGAAAGGAAGGGAGCCGTTCAAGCTGAGGCACGGGAGTATGGCAAACCAGAGGAGGGAACACGCTGTGAAAAATTAGCTTGGCCAACACTAGGTCGGAGTGGTGAGCCTGAAAGGAGTCATGGAAGTATTCTACTATCAAATAGGGATAATGTTATTAAAATTCGGAAAAATTAGAAACTCAGTTAATAATAAGGAAAATCTAGTAAATGAAAAAGTTAGGAGGTAGCACATGCTGTGTTTTAGAGTGCGTGAAATGAAACTTTGACTTTCTGAAAACATCCCCTTTGTCTCTTGAAGTTCACTCTTTAATTCTTCATTAAAATGTGTCTGTGGGTAGCTATCATGTAAAACACAGATTTTTCTTATGCCAGGTGATCAGCCAAGGGCACACATAAAAGAGACAAGCATAAAAGCGTTTTCTGTTGTGAAGTTTAAAGTTAACAACTAAAACAAAACAAAACAAAAAAATCTGAGAATGGAGACCAAAACTATTTGATCAATTATGTAGAATGATTAAGATGTGGACAGAGGCCACATACATTATCCTGTGTACTAGTAGCTTTCCATTAGTTAAATATTTCCTTTTATAATCTGTAAAGAGACTGAAGTACTGTTAAACAAAGGTTTGGTCTGGTGCTCATAATGCTGAGCTTGTCAGTCCTTTCAAGACTTTTTTTCTCTCCATGCTGAGATTTACTTTTGAAATTTTTTTTCCACTCAGGCTAATTAACAGTGAACAGAGTTAAATGTTTAAGGTATTTAAAAGAAAGGAAATTAAACAGATTCCCATCAAAATGGTGGCTACTCCTAGTGATTGCATCCCATCCAGAGGGTCCCTAGCCTGGCTACACTGGGAAGGCCAGGTAAGAGATAGATGTGCCTTGTGTTACTGGATCCTGCTCTGCTAGTGCTGGCTTCCTCACAGTTTTATCTGCCCAGGGTTGGGTCATCTGCCTGTGTGATTAGAAAGCCCAGCCTAGAGCCCCATCTGGACACAGGCATTCAGAGTGTTCCCAGATCCTGGATCCTTGCTCTTACAATGTATGAGGCAGCAGCTTCTCAGGCTTGTCTCTCCAGAACAATTTCTTTTCTGTGTTTTAGAATGTTGGTTTGACGCTGCTTTCATTTTCAAGCCCTGAATATTGGGCCTGTTGAACATGTCCTTTGATGAGAAATATTGCTACTGCTCAACTCTGCCTTTTGCCACCCCTTCTCCCACTCTCAGTCACAATTTCTAGTGTGAAACTTGTCCAGAAAAGATCAGACGATGCTTTGTGAGCCAAGAGAATGGATTTGGGGCTGAGAAAACAGTTGTAACTAAGGGAAAATGAAGGACCTAGGTTTACAAAAATTCTGAAATAGGAATTTGTCCCCCAGTCTCCTGTTTCATTTGTGGTGACTTTCCTCATTGTCTCCATGCTGCCTCAAGGACTCCTTGTCTGGTTTCTTATTTTTCCTGTCCACCTATCTGAGAATTGTTTTCTGTCTTACACCAAAAGAACTTCGTTCTTTCTACTGCATACTCAAAGATCTTTTAGTATTCGCATTTGAGATCTACCCACAGCACCTGGCTCAATGTTGAACATATAGAGACTTCAGATATACATAAATGAGCACAAACATTGTAGACATGCTTTTTGTCAGTTAAACATTATTTTATTTATTTTTTGCTAATATGAACTAACAGTGCATAATGATCCACATTCATTGTGGGGGCTTGGCACACATACATAGCACATGCTAACCCTTTTTGTCTGCTTCATCCCCCTCCCTTCCACCTCCTTCTGTCTCTTGGAGCTAGGTGGTAGATACTTACAGGTTCATTATTCTATTTGTGTACATATTTGAAATTTTCTATAATAAAATTTAAAATTCATGGAAATTTTCTATAATAAATTTAAGTAAATATTTTACTTAATTTATGGGAAAGAAGAGAACAGTTTTCCCTCCAACTCTTCAGAAAGCGATACTACCTATTTTTTTTTCCTTTGTTAACCTGGTTCTACTTATCTGGAAGTACGTTAAGTTTTCTCATTGTTCTTAAAGGTCTCTGAAATTACTCTGCTTATGAATAAAATGAGAGATACTTTTATGCAGTAACATGAAATTTGAAAAAAAAATGCTAGGAGGGGAGCATTATTGAAAAATATTAAGATAGTCTAGCCTCTGTAAGACAGCCTTATATCTCTGACTTGGTAGGGCAAAGACTTATTTCTTGTCCATGTACTATTATGGCTAACTCTTTGCAATCATACAGTAACTTGGGATCCTTCAGTCTAATGGCTCAGCATTCTGAGTTCAGGTTGAAAGAGATTTTTTGAGAAGCTTTGAGGAGCCATCTCTAGAAGTGATGTATTTCACTTTTTCCCTACATGCCCTTGGGCAGAACTAAGTCATATGACCCCAACTGACTGCAATGGAGCCTTAGAAGTGTGGCCTCCTGAGTGCTCAGGAAGAAATTTAAACACCAAGTATTGATGAGAAGAATGTAGTGTCTTCCCAGGAAACTAGATGTGCCCCTTGTTTTACCTTTGATTTGTACAGGTTTTCTATATCCTCTTGAAAGAAGAAACGTTTCAATCTTGGTCTTTGAGTGTTCTGTGATTATGACCCTCTCACAGCAAATTGGTTTTGTTAAAGGTCGTTTCTTTTTTTCTTATCAGTGTTTTAGCTCCTGTAACTTGCTTTTTACCTTACTAAATCTTTCCTAGCCCAATCATTTTTCTTATTTACTCTCCAAAGATTCCATTTCTATACAGTCACCACTGCCGAGGAAGCTCTCCTTATCTCAAGTGGATTACTTAGTTTTTCCCACCTTGTCCAATTTACATGTTCTTGGTACTTAATTCCCCACTGCTCATCATGTTTCTAATTCAGAAGGATGTGCAGTGTCTTTGTGTCCCACAGACACTTACTCTTAAGGGAGATCTGCTCATTATCAAGGGGTTAGATCATAAATGAATCACCAAAAGATCCATCATTGTGCACAGAAACTTGGTGTGAAGGGCTATTTTATTAAGACCCTGAAACATAGTATTCCCCATCTGTTCATAAAGTAGCTTATTTGATACATGCAGTGTGGTTATAAATGCACTTCTATTCTCTGAATGCTTGCTTTTGGTCATAAACTGGCAAACACTCAAGGAAAAAATGACAGTATGCCTCTATGGACACTTTTGGTCCATTTCCATAAATATATTCAAACAAAATGAAATTGCCTGGCTCTTTATATTATATCCTTTAGTGTGTTTAAGCTTGCAAAATTACCCCCAAGGATGACAAATTGTAAACACCATGCAATACCACAGCCCTAGTTCAAGGCCTATCTCAGTGTTTCGCCGACACTTACCCTTCCTAGAAACGTTTAAAGTGTTTTAGGAAAATGAAGCTAGGCAAACAAGCTTATCAGAAGCGACAATAAAAAAAATTCATTGATTCTAATTAAGAGGCGTCACATATTCGGAAACAAAGCTGCTTTTGTGTAGTGGAAAGTCTACCTGCTCTCTGAAATGCATGGCGTGCTTTCTAGTGGCTTTAGATAATCACAGACAAAGTTTCAGAGCCCTGACCTTTTGGCCCAACTCAAGTGATTCAGCTGCACTTGTTGAAACTTGTTGAAGGTGTTGGTGAAAGTGTGCTGGGATACAAGTTGTTGTAAAGATGTGACAGTAGCATGGGCACTGTTTTTGAGTGCTCCAGACTGCATCATAAATTGAGGTAGAAAGTATTTGGGTTCTTGAGGTAAGAACTGAATTGATTGTAATTGTCTCTAGTTGTCCCTCCCTGTATCAAGTATTTCCTTCAGCATCAAAGTACATTGACTGACTGCCGGTGAAGACTCCAGCTTCTCTGGCTGTCTGGGTCGCCCTGATCCTGTTCCATTGTTAGTGCCTAGACGGACAGATTTAGACAGTGACCCTGTTTTGTGTTGTGCCGATAGAATGAGGCTTTTATGAGATGGAACCAGTCAAGGAAGGAGCTGTATAATCTGAGCAAATAATGAAGAAATCACTCTAATTGCTTACTCTATTGAGGTAGTAAATCAAAATCAACAAATGTGTCACTGTTGTTCTTCTTGAATTCAGAATTACAGAAAAAATGAATTTCATTGGACGACAGGGTCAAAAACATAGATCTTGGTGAATCAATGGGCAATTTAGTTCAAAATTAAAAGTACATATTGACCATTTCTAATGTCAATGATTTATTTTCAAGAAGGAGTTCTATAAAAGGCATTTTTAGTTGCCGGATTGTACATTTCCTCCAAAGATTGGCTTGCTAATTACCATCAGTGAGTAATAGGGGTTGCCAAAAAAAAAAAAAAAATCCATTGTGTTCCAAAGGAATGATGCTGCCAAGAGTCTTGACAGGCTCCTGCTGCACTTGTCAAACAGCTGTGCCTGGGAGTGAAATTTTGAAGTTGAATTCTCACTTAGCTGAGATTAGAATAGACTTAATTGAAGGTGTCTGCAACAGGGGACAATTTCAAACTCTTAAATACAGATTTAATTCATTTCTTAAAAAAAAAACATTTTACTGACCATCTCTAACTCACTTTGTTCTGTATCCTCTTTCATTAAGATAGGTGTGATATAAAATTCCAAAAAGGAAATAAAAGAAAATTGATACAATGTAGAAACGAATCTAAGATTATTTGTGTAATTGCTTCGTTTTAAAATGTTTTAGATATTTAAATACTTGATTCGTATTTACATTTTATGCAGAGTTGTTTACCTAATTGTAGACATGCATACTGTCTGTGATCTCTAAAAGTGGCCCTCAGGTACAAAATGGAAAGAAATGCCTGTGTGTTCTCTGTTTCACTCATTCATCTATTGATTGAGCATCTCTTTCATGTGACTCACTCTTGTAGACACTGGGAATACAGCAGTGGACAATACAAATTAGACTGAAAGCTGATTATGTAGATGTATGAAAGAATAATGTTCCAAAGGGGGAATAGCAAGTTTGGTGGCCTTGAGGATAGGTCAGCACCCTTAGTGTGTCACAGAAGTATCAGGAAGTTCATAGTGGCCGGGGTGAAATGAACAAAGAAAGAAGATGAGGTGGGTGGGAAAAGTGGGGGCTGGATGATTTAGAGCATTGTTGGTCACTGAAAGGATGATTCCCAGTGGAAAAATATTAAAAGTCTGAGTTATGTTTTAATAGAATCTCTGAGTGTTGTGTGAAGGGTAGATTGAGGGAAAACAAAAAGTAGAAGTAAGTAGACCAAATTTTCAGGACTGAGATCATTGGAGTAGGCTTCTATGTAGTATTCCTACCTATGTCTGGCAGTAGAAATTAGGGTAAACAGTTAGATTCTGGCCATACAAACATACGGTTGTGGGTAGTGGGAGACTCCAACAGGTATCTTGTGAAGTGTGTCTGGGGTAACTCCAGGGTTTGACTTATGTATCTGGAAGGATGGGAAGTTATCTGTAACTGAGATAGGGACAACTGTGGGAGGTTTGAGAACAAAGCTGAGAGATTGGTTTTGTACTCGGAAAGTTTGAGGAACTAGTTAGACATTCAGATGGTGCATCTGGAAATCAGGGCAGAAGTTCAGACTGTTAGGATTTTGGGAATCACTGTAGTGTCAGTAGTACTTAAAACTATGAGATTGGTTGACATACTTTAAAGGGAATGAGAAGGAGAGTGATGACAGATTCATATTCTGGATTCCATCGCATGTGGATAAAAGGAGAAATGAGTAGTAGTAGGAGTGAATTCCTCCTTACCAAATGCATTGCATCTCCTTCACACTGCTTTATTTTGTTGTTCTGACCACCACTTCTAAAATATCTAAGCGAAGTTCCAGTGGCTTTTGTAGAGACAAAGGTAGTGTTGAAGGTGTTGCTCCAGATTAGCCTGTCATGGAGCTACTTGGATTTATACTTTCAGATCAGAAGGTAGGTGGAAAGAAAACAAGGGGGCATGTCTAAGACAGTAAATTGATTTCTACTATCAAAGTCTGAGCTCTTGAAATTGGAGGCCATTAATGCCAGGATCTATCTATTTATTAGTTCCTATAGAATTTGACAGTGTGTAAGCAGGTATGCTGAGAAACAGTATTGAGTCATCCTGTTACTAGGGTGAAAAGGAACCGACTGGTTAACTTCATGGTCAGTATTTTGAGGGGATTCAGACAACAACAATGTGTAGTTTTGTCTTCCTTTCTAACAATGCAATTCCAAGATGCTGTCTTTTAGTGAATTAATCTCACAGAGAATTGAATGGTGTCTCTTGTTCTGCAAAACATCTTCTCAGTTGCCTTGCAGACTTATGCTTAGGCGGCTTGTTCCGTAAATGTTTGCATGTTACTGAGGAGGAGGAGTGTGAGATGGCTACTGGCTGGAAGGTCTCTTGGGCTGTCCTCGGGGTTCATTTTAAATGTTATGTTTCATGAAGGGCCCAGATCCTGTTTCATCAGTGAAATCCAGTGAGTGTGAGGAAATTGTTTTAATTTTAAGATCGTGCAATTACATTTCTTCTTAATATAGAAACAACATAATGAAAAACCTTTTGTGTACTATGTGTTGAATTTGTTTACTGTGGATTATGATAGCTAGGGAACAAAATCTTACAATTTAACTTTTGGAAAATTTTATGATATTCATGTCTATGGTAATAAAACCCTGTTGGCTCCAGCTGGATGCCTCTTTTATTTGTTATATCATGTCTATATCCAAAGAAGGGATAGGAATTTTATTTTTCCTTTTACATTTATTTTTCCCTTCTGTCATTTCCCATCTCCTTCCATGTTGCTAGCACCTACTTATTCCTTTGTCTTTTCTTTCTATACAAAGCCCTTGTGGGTAACAATGAGGAAATGGAGGTTATAATTGTACTAAAAAGCTTTGTATAGTTGCTTTCCATCCAGTGCAGTGAATGAAAGCTTATTTAATACTTCAAAATAGTGGTATCTAATGTTTAAGTCTATATCCTAGGGAATCTACATGTGTTTGGGGATTGTCTTATATTCTCTAGTAAGGTAAACTATCTTATCAGTTAGGGCAGAGCTTCGTAACAGCAACACTGTTGATATTTTGGACTTTTGGGATGGATAACTCCTGGTTGACAAGGTTCTCTCTTGGACATTGAAGGCTGTTAAGCTGCATCCCTGGCTTCTACCCACTAGATGCCAGTAGCACCCCCTCCACCTCAGAGGTGATGGATAAAATGTAGGCTGCTATTACTGTGTGTCTCTTGATGGGGGAATTGCCCCTGATTGAGAACCTTGGGTTAGGGGAACCTGAATTTGTAAGAGTTATTCATGTAGAGATAAAGAAGTTATTTGGAAATTCCAGCTACTTTCAGAAACACAAATACTTGGCTTAAAAACCGACGACCTCTCTGGTTCTGTCAGGTGAGAGAGCTTGTGAGAGCCTTTCCCCTTAACGCGACTTCAAGAACCGTAGCCGTGACCTCTGCCTCTGATGATTAGTTGATAAGAAATCCATTTTCCTTCCATGATTGTAGTAGGGAGACATATTAAGTGTTTCAAGTGCTTAGTTGACACTGAGATTTCTTTTTCATACAGAAATATTGTTAGAAATGAAGGTTTAAACTGGGCCATGATGGCACATGCCTGAAATCCCGGCACTTGGGAGGCTGAGGTAGAAGGATGGCCATGAGTTCAGGGCCAGTCTGAACCACGTAGTGAGACTTTCACTCAACAACAACAACAATAATAATAATTCATCCAAAGTTTAGTTCCCTTGAAAATAATGGTCGTGGTTAGAATTTAATATCTTTTAAGAAGAGAAACTTCTAGAGCCGAAGTACAACAATATATTAAGCAAGAATGTTAACACTAGATGAGGGCAGTTTACTTATTTATTTATTTTATTTAGTACACTTTTGTAGTACATAATGTTTACATTCCTTGTGTAGAGTTGGTGAGTGTGTACGTAACACATTTTAATTCCTTTTTTTCAGCTCTTTTTCCTCCCTTCTTTTCCCCCATTCTCCATCTCTTGATCCCCTTCCCATTTGAGAAACATATATCTCCTTTTGTCTCTTACTTTGCTCTTTATTTATAATTTGTGTTTCTCATATAAGGGAAGCTGCAATATTTAAGCTTGTGCATTTGATTTATTTCACATAACACATCTGTTTTCCTACAAATGACTCAAGATTATCTTTCTGTATGGCAGAGTAGTACTCTTGTGTGTGTAAATACCACATTTTCTTTATCTGTTCATTTGTTGATGGAACATAGACTGTTTCTAAGATTTAACTTATTATAAATTGTGCTGCTATAAATATGGACATGAATGTATCACTGAAATATGACATCTTTTAACTCTTTGGAAAGATACCTAGAAAAGGAAATAGATGGGTCAAATGGAATTATTATTTTTATTTTTTTGAGGAATCTCCATAATGATTTCATAGTGGTTGTACTAGTTTATATTCCCACTAACAGTGTAGAAGGGTTTCTCTTTCCTCTGCAACCTTGCCAGCACTTGTTATTATTTGATTTCTTGATGATTGTCATAATGCTTAACGTTGCTGGCCATTAGAGAAATGCACATTAAAACAGCAGTGGGATTCCATCTTATCCCAGAGAGAACAGTTCTTATCACTGATAAACTTCTTACCAGTTTGAAAATTTATAGTGAACCACAAAGTACTGAAAGTATGCAGAAACATAGAGGTTGAGGTTTGTGTCTGACATTTTACTGTGCATGTCTTTGGAAGCTATGCTTCTTGGTGGTGGAAGTGAAACTCATTCATTCTTCCCTTTAGAATAGCTTATTAAAAGTGTAAGCTTTTGTTGCCTGAGATGGTGTTAGGTGAAATGACTCATTAGCAGGAAAGGGGTCCCCTTTCATTGTGGCCCAACTTTGCTCAGGAAAGCCAGGAGAAGCTTGTAACCTATAATTATATCAGGCCTGCAGTTATAAGATTAAACTTTTCAAAATCAGCTAATTCTAAGCAGTTGAAAAACAAACAGTTTTCTGGGTTTAATCAGGAAAAATAGTAGGTATAATTATTGGTAGTTACACGTATTACACTAGAAAAATAATTTCCAAATTATAAATTGTTTAGCTAACCTGCTCCACCTCTCTTAAAGCTGAGTTTAGGAGTCTTTTGTATAAAACAACCAGTGGCAATAACATACATTGACAAATGAAAGCAGATTTTTATGTTTTATACATAATAATAAAATTCCCACTATGCTCATGACAGAAGAAAATTAAGTTAAGCAGGAAGAGCTGTATTTGGACATTTGCTTTTGGACACAGTGAGTGAAAAGAGTTTTCATGGTCTGAGACACACTGCAGAGAAGCTGAACACTACCCAAAATAACAGCACCTTCTTTTTGTTAAGTTTGCAAAGCACTGTCCCGAAGAAAAGGTGGTTGCAGTGAACATTTTCCTTTTAAAATGAGGGAGCAGATTGTGTGAATTTTTCCCTAAATTTATACAGCTGATAAGAACTGGATTGTGAACCAGAACCCAGTGTTGTTGGATTCTTAGACCAGTATCTTTTTTTCCATTCCACTACAGCCTCCTATGAAGTTAATGTAAGGTATGTTTAGTTCATTCCATGCTTTGATATTTTTCTCCTCCCCAACCCTGTTCTTTCCTCCATTCTACCAGGCACAATTACATGGCACAATTCTGGAGGGAAATGCTTATTTTGTGAACCTCCTGGTGTTGTACAACTGCAGGTGCCTAATCTGTATACAGCCAACACAGAACTCCATTGCTGTGGTCAGTTTCTACCTATGTGCAAGTTAATACTGTGGAGTGATATAGTGGATGAGTAAAATGGCTCTCTGTCCTGGGATCTTGCATGGATCAACCTTTAACGTTACACCATTTAAAACACTATGTATTTTTATAATACTATTCATAAAAATGAACACTTGGGTCCTGCTAAATTAAAAAGAAAATGATTCTACTAGTTTTATTCCCTCAATTGAAGACCCCAGGATTTAACATAGAATCCTTGCATCTTCTTTATAATGATGTATAATGGTTTTAAATTTGGTTATTCTAGATAAATGCTGTTTAGTATAAAGAATGCATGTCTGCACTATATTAACAAGGAGTAATGAAAGTGAAATTTTAAAAACATTTTAATTATTCAGTTTTTTTTGTTTTTGTTATTGTTGTACACATCCATTTCTAAAAAATACACTGATATAAAAAATACACTGATACACTCTCATGTTTTCCAAAAGTTATTTTCCACCTGTCATGAATGATCAATTTTGTGGGATCAGAATGTGTGTGAGATGATGTGATTAGTGACTAGATTAGTGTGTAGTTTAGCATTTCAGCCCTGGTAGGAGCAAGAGCAACTAAGATGGAAAGGAAATGACCTCTCAGCATGAACTTTCTTCTCTTATACTGCTTTACCTGTTCTTGTTTATGTTGTAGGAGTTCTGTTGCTAATATGTAACAGAAAGAAAACTGAGTAAAAGTGTTTACCACGCCTTTCATTTTTATACCATTTTACATCTTCAAAACATTCTTCTATATTCATTTATTATTACAAAATCCAATATGGAATGGAAAATGCATAGTCTAATTGATTCTGGTGTATCACTAGGAAACTGAGGTCCAGGGAAGTTGTGTGAGGGAATTTCTCAAGTTAAAAAATTACTCGGAAATCTTTATATTATGCTGTACATCTTACCATTTTCACACAAAATAACATTAGAGATTTAAAGGTAAAAACAAACTTTAGGTCAATTTAAATTCTTTGTGGAATGAGGTAAACTGTCTGAAATATAATGCAGACATTTTAAAATATGGTCACATCTTTCTGTGTATACTTTATATGTAATTTGTTGTATCTTTTAAGACAGAGATCATTAAAAATTAGATTTTGGAAAGGGCTTTAGAAAGTCAAAGTCATCACCCTTAATATCTCAAAATGTCACTTTATTTGGAAATAAGGTCTTCATGCATGGCATCAAGTTCAAATGGGTGCATTAGCGTACTCTCTGATCCAATACAACTGGTGTCCCTGTAAGAAGGAGACAGTTGGATAGAGAGACAGGATTACACAGGGGAGAAGATGATGTGAAGACATAGAGATCTAGAGAGAATGACGAGTGAGTGAACGTGAAGACAGACATATTTTTATGATGAATCTATGAGTCAGATTGCCAGCAACCCATCATAAACTAGGAGAGAGGTAAAGAATAGATTCGCCCTCACAACTTTAAGATCACACTTTAATTTTGGGATTATAGTTCCAGAACTGTGACACAATACATTTGTCTTATTTTAAGCTTCCCAGTTTGTGATGTTTTGCACAGCAGTCTAAGGGAACTACAATAGTCCACAGTGAGCCATGACTAGGACTGACTCTCTACATGCGATACACAATATCCATGCCGAATTTTAATTGATACATTAGCCATAGCACGAGATTACGAACAATAACATAATAAAAATAAAGCAGTTATAACTGATCTATAATAAAAGATCTGTATGTGATCTCTCTCTCTTTCTTTCTCCCTAAAAATCTCTCTCTCTCTCTCTCTCTCAAAATATCTTACTGGACCGTAGTCACTCTTCTTGTAATGGTGTGAGATGTTACAGCGCCTGTGTGATGAGATCAATGACGTAAGCTTTGTGATGTAGTGTGAGGCCACTGTTGACCTGACAGCGTATCAGGAGGAGTGTGACTGAAATGTGATGATGCCAGTTGCTCACAGGGAGCTGACACTACAGAAACAAAACCATTGGTAAGGGAGACCACTGCACAGGGTCACTTCTGCACTGGTCTCCCTGGCCCCTGACAAGCTGCTGCAGGCACCACCACCATTTCCCTATTGACCTCATAATGATAATAAATCATGCTTGAGTATCTGTATTCAGTCCTGATGGTGGCAGGAGCCACTGGAATAGTTTAAGAGGAGGAAAAAAGGGATCAAATATGTGCTTTAAATGATCTCTTTGGCTGAAGTGTAGAGAATGGATTCTGAAAGATGGTGGGAGAAAAACTAAAGACCAGGAAGGAGGATTTTATACTAATCCAGTTGAAGCACAAAAAGAGGTGGAGGAGACCCTCAATTCACTGTCCATCCCTCAGTGCAGCCTCATCTGTGTACATGGTCTATTAGCCAGTCGGGTAGAATGGAGCATTCCAGTTTGTCCGTTTTGGGCCCATTTTGATAAACTGTGCATCAGGGATACAAACGTACTTAATGGTGTCTGTTTTCTGAGCTGACTCATGGGAATTTGAGGATATGCACATTCTGACCCAGACATGGGTATCCCTCACTTAAAGCTCTGAATACAGGTTCTTTTATTATCTCTTGGCAGTATTTGAGAGCTAATTTGGGGAGATGAGTGAGTGAGCTTCTAGGAAATTAATTCATGAGCATTTCTGTATTTAAATCGTGATCTCTGGATTTTTATGTCTCAACTTTGATCATAACTTTTACTATGAAAAGAAAGTAAAAAGATAAAAGAAGTGTGATGTTGCATCAAGAGATAGGATAGATTATTTCAATAACTTAGAAACATAGATTGAGTTTACAGCCACACCAATAGTTTTCAGGTTATACTTGTACAGTGTATAGTTGGAAGGAAAGAAATCCCGTAGAAGCCTTAGTTCACATCCAATTAATCTCCCAGGGTAATTTGTTTACTGGGTTCTGCTGCCAGACCTCTGGGTTGCTTTCTTCAGGGATGAGGATTAGTTGATGAAGCAATTTGTTATGTTTCTGTTACATGGCACATCGATCTTGCTCATGGAAAATGTTAGCGGTGTCCTTTCTCTATCATTCATCTTCCATACTCCCATTCATTATTCCCAGCCTTCATTAGGAATTCTTGTGTCACAGACAGACATCTCATTAGGAGTACACCAAGGTCAGTGAATGGCATGACTCTGTTGCTGTAGGGTTTTTAAAGAGGCAGTCATTACTTAGAATTGCAAACGGGAATTAGCATTTAAGTTTGAAAGTATTACCAAGTCTTGAAAGTTGATTCTTTCTTAGTTTCAGTGAGAAACTGAATTCTGGAAATTTGTTTCTGTTTTCATATCTCTCAATAGCAGCAGCTCTTCTTTCTTTAATCATCCTGTGTCCTGCTGTGTAGAAGAATCTGTGGGCCTTTCAATGTGATGCTTGATTTTAAAAAGTTATGAACTACTTCTGACATGCATAAAGCTGTAAGAATAATGTAGCTAACAAAAGCCCTACAATGCCCATGGAGCAGAACAGAGCCTAGAAATGACCCGTAAGTAAATGGAGACATAGTAGTTTCAGGTTTTTTGGGAGATGGGGGGCTTAACTTGGTAATGGTTCTTCCTGCTGCCTTTTTTTTTTTTTTTTTTTGAGACAGGGTCTTGCTGCATAGTTTAGGCTGGCCTCAAACTCATTGTATAGCCCAAGCTAGCCTGAACTCACGGCGATCCTCCTACCTTAGGCTCCTGAGTGCTGGGATTACAGACATTTGCCACCGCACCCTCTTCCTAGTGCTTTTGTGGATGAGGCAAACCAGGCCCCGTTGGATTCCTGGGACACCAGCCTAGTGAACTGCCCATGTCGGCCATTATATGTCATGTTGCACGGTCAAGAACACAGAACAGCACACACCAGTTACTAGTGTTTTTGCTCAGTGTGTGATGACAGTAGAGTTTCTCATATCTTGCATTGATATTAGCCATGATTTCCTGAGGTCTTTAGTGAAAAAGTCTCAGAAGTGAAGGGAGCTAATGGAGATGGTCACAGGAGACTCCTCCTCCCTCCATCTGTTCTCTCACTGAAGGGTGTACAGGTGACCTCAATGAGAGAGTGACGAGAGCAGTAGGTGAGCCCTTGCCCTCTGTCCCTAGATTTTTATCTCCTTTTCAGGGAAGAATATGGTTTTTCATACTCCTTTTCAGAGCTGTACTGATAGTGTTAACAAAACAATGTTCAGTAGAAGCTCACTCACACCTTTTTATTTTCAGTCCTAGAAGAATCCTTTCGTTTCTTAATTTACAGTAGAGAGCAAGGTGTGGTAATGCACGCCTGTAATCTCATTGAGGAATCTGAGGCAGGAGGATTGCCACAAGTTCAAGGCCATACTGGACTACATAGAGAATTCAAGATCAGCCTGAACTGCATACTGAGACATTGTCTCAAAAAAAATTTTTTTTTTTACTGTAGAGGCACCCTTGGTTCTGAACTGCTTCAAGAGGCAGGAAATTACAAGAGAGGATACTTCTATCCCAACAGATTGTAGGTGTGCATCTCTTCAAACCACAAGACCCTCTAGGGAGGATTTCTATAAGCAGAAGTCTTCCCTATGGGGTGAAGAATGAGTTCTTTCTGGCTTATCCCGCCCTTCCTTTCCTTTCTTTCATTAGCTTATAACCTTACAACTTTGTAACCCCAACTCTTTTTCTTCTCTCTTCCACTCACTAAGACTACATCACATCACATGTAACTCTCCTTAACTCAGGGAGAAAATAGTCCCAACTATGAATAACCTAGGATTATAAGTGATTTTTACTTTACTTCTTTAGTCATTAATTTTGAATAACTTTAAGATTCCACTTCCTCATCCCCAGAATCACTTTTTAAAAATTTCAAATGGTTGCAGAATTAAAGAAAGGACCATTGAAGATTTAAGAATTCTGGAATTATTCATGGGATGAATGTTATTACTTTTATTTTTGACATGAGTTAGCAGTACAAATGACTTTAAGTGGAAACTATTCCTGGGCTAGATGTGTAGGAGTGGTTCAGTGTGTGTCTGTAACACAACTAGTATTGAAAAAAGAACCAAACATCTATATTTACCTTAGTTTAAATAGAGTTAATTAACAAATGATCTGGTAATTTTAGCACCATGGTGATTTAGAAGTTTTCTTTTAGAAAGTATTAATCCTTTGGATAGTAAACTTATCTGTAGTTTTCTTCCTTATTTTCCCTTAAAAATGTTTCTGTGTTTGTTTTGCATCCAGGTATATTGTTTTGATAAACTCCATGACAGAAAAAAAATGTTTTTCTTTAACTCTAGATTACAGGGTATGAAGAAAATAGAGTTCAGAGCAAAGAACCCAGCTTTGAAGTTGGAACCAGCTGGGTTTTATTCCTTACTCTGTCACTTGCTGGCTTTGAATCTTGAAAAGCTGCTAAACTCCTCTGACTGTCAGGGTCCTAGCCTGTGAAAGGAAGATAATACCACTACCTTGTGGAGTTGTTGACAGGGTTAAGAGAAGCAATGGATAAGTACAATACCAAGTAATTAGTGGGAACTCACTTAAGTGTTAAAAGTTTCTCTTTCCTTTTGTGTGGGCAGATTGAGGCTCAGCTCAGGTTAGTAGTAGTGTAGCTGGATGATTAAATGTGAAGAAAATTTATAGCCAGTTCACTTTCATCACTCACAGATGAGGAAATAAAAAGAGTGAAAAGTTCTATTCTGGAAGGCACTATTTTTGGTAAAAATTAGATTCTATAAGTCCCTTTCTTAGACCTAGACTTTCTTACAATATAACTTGACCTTTGGTCCAGTAATCCTTACTCTTGAATTCCATAAAACATAGCGGCCACCTCTGCAACTTTCCAATCTCGTCCCACCAAAAGATCTGGAGATAGGGACAAATATGATCTCCAACTACTTGTTAATTAGGTAGATTTAAATAACATATAATTTGTCAGTCCTACTGTTATTATGAAACTTATCCTTTCACATCTACCCTGAAATATAGAAGCAATTAGAATTTGGTTGCTTTTATGGTGTAGCATGAGGTGGCACCCACTTACAAGGCGTATGCCCAAAAGTAGAATGGCTTGTTCAAAAGATGTATGCATTTAAAACTGAATAATTGTTGATAGATTTTACCCCCAGAGGAGGTTATACTGAGTTGTACTTTCACCAGCCCTATCCAGCTGTGCCAGTTTCTCTCAAAATCCACCAATGTAGTACATTAATACATGACCTGATATTTGCCAGTTTGGTAGATTTTTTAAAAAAAATGTTCAATTTTTAAAAAGAATTTGATGGCCCATCTTTTGTTTCCCATTGTGTTTGTCTGCTTTCTGTTGCTGTGACAAATTCCTGAGAAAACTGACTTGTAAGGAGGAAAGATTTATTTTGGTGCGTGGTTCAGAGGTTTCAGTCTATGGTTGTCTGGTATCGTTGCTTTTAGTATGGGTAAAAATCATGGTGGAAGATGCTGATCACCTCATGGCAGCTGTGAAGGAAAGAGACCAGAGTCTCAGATTCCCCTTCAAGTACACATCTCTAATGATCCGATTTTCTTCTACTATATCCAGCTTCCTAAAGGTTCTACTACCTCGTAGTAGCATCACAGGCTGTTGACCACGCCTTGAGCATACTGACTTTAGGGGAACATTTACTAGGCAAACCATAGCACCTCTTTTGTTCCTTAGCATCTCCTTCTTCCCTGCCGTGTTCCTATCCCTTCTGTACATGATCTGATTTTTAGACTGCTTAGACTATTTTATTGGGAACTGCTCACTAAACAGATCTAGAAGAACTGAGAGTTTGAACATTGGCTAGAAACAACCCAAAGAGTATGAAAAGGGCAATGAATCACTCACAAGAATAAGTCAATAGTAAACTATTGATTCAACACACAGTTGGCCAAAAATTTGTAAATTTCTGGAATGGGATTTCATAAGGTGAGGCTTCAGAGATAGTGAAGTATTGATATGACCTTCCAGTCAACCGTCATAACCAGAGATGGCATCGTTACCTTAAATGGCCTAAAATTGAAGTGGAAACTCTTGAGCTGTCCCAAGTGCAGTGCATCAGTTACTGAATAGGACAGTTGTAGGTGAACCAGTGTATCTCAGCCTCTGGGTCAGGAGGGCTGCTGCAGATACATTGGCCTCAGTAAGCTTCCTCAAGACTGTCTTCAATCCCTGCCTATTCACAGTCCCTCAGGGCACTGTTAGAAGCTAAAAACTAACATAGACCTTTGCTCCCTCTATTTAAAAGGTTCTAGGAAAGCAAGTGACTTTGGATTCTTGGCCTCCACCCTGAGTGGATTTTAAATGTTCAGGCTGCTCTCATTGAAGTTTTGACTGGAAAACCCCTGCAAAACTCAGAGAGGGAATGTGTCCTGTCCTTCTTCACCTCTCCCCGTGGTTGTCCTCTGCTCCTTGTACAAGAGGTGTCCACAGTCTGTGAAAACATAAGTCAAGGTGATTGACACTTTTCAGAAAATATATTTCCAACAAGAATTTTTATTCATTAACATGTTTTTCAGGCAGCTTAGCAAAGTACTGCAATTAAGATCATGAACTCTGGATGCAGACTGCCTGGGTTTAAATCATGACTCTGCCACTTACAGGCTATGGGACCAAAGTGTTACTTATCTACTCTATGCCTCAGTTTTCTCATTTTAAATAAAGATGATTAAACTTGGCACAAGGGATGTGGTGTGCAAGAACTGTGTTCCTTGTTTGGACCCTTCTGTCCTGTGTCAGTGAGCATTGTCCTTTCCAGCTCATAAGGACGTCTGTGTGTGTTTTCCTATTCCTATCCCATCTATAATGTATATTGAGTGTGTGTATATGTAGCTTAATGAAATGCTTGACTGATTATGTTCTATTTTTATTGTTACTAATAGTAGTATTTTTGTTTCAGGTACCAAGGATAATTAAAAAACTGTTTATTATGTACCATCTACACTAACATTTTAGTGTGTTTAAGTCACTCACAATAACCCTATGGATGTTATAATCCTCTTCTATATAGAGATACTACTGCATGGATAAATTGTTCAAAGTACTTGACAAAGTTAGAAAACGGCCATGCTGGGTTCCAACCAGACTCTGAAACCTGCAGTTGTATCCACTGGGTTGTGCATCGAACTTATTTTTCAGAATGTGCAAGTGTACTCTTGGCATTCTGCTGATGGTAATAGTAGCAGCCCCAGCCAAGCAGTGACAGTAATGACACCCCCTGGTGCATAAGAGGACATTTTGGGTCTTATGTGCCATGCTCAACACTTCATCTAGCCAAGCCAATCTCCTTCTCCCAGGATCTTACATGGTTTTTTCAGTATCCCCAAAATAAGGAAACTGAAGAACAAGGGGCCATGGCTGGAACTACAGTCAAACCTAGTTCCAGTGTCTTTTCCTTACACTATGCCACACGGACTTCCCAGGGAGTCCGTGTCTTGGATCAGGTGGCCTGGGTATGTGAAGCAGGACAGCATTGTAGATTTGGGGATTTGCAAACCTCCGCCCACTTGGCTCTTTGTCACTTGATTTTTTCATGGAAACTGCATTTTTAAAAAATCCAAACTAAGGCTCAATACAAACTGTTGTGAATACACCCAAGTGCGATAACCAAGTCTTGTCTTATTTTGTGTAAATTAGTTTTGGATCTTCAATAGAAATGAATTCAAGGGCTGTCCTTAAGCCACACCACATATTGATTAAACTTGCTCACGGAGAGAGAGCAGAAGAATCAGAACGAGGAGCATAGTTCTTGTGCACTAGACCCCTCATGCCAAGAGCACGGTAGAAAGAGAAAGGTGCCACTGCTGAACAAAAAGAAGCACTGCTTTTTTTTTTTTTGATGATCTGCAAATGTGGACTTTTTCTTATTACCTTATCAGTGAAGACACTTGAGAATTAAATTTTCAATGTCTGTTATTTTTATATTTTGGAGATTTTTTTCCTCAGTAATTTTGAAGCAATAAGATACTTTCCTTTCTGTCATATTCATAAATTGTTTGAATTTCTAAGGTCATATAGGTAAATACATAGTTTTTTATTAACTTGCGACACATTAAATTTTCTCTGAAGGATTTTGTGAAGGACTACTGTAAAGAAGATGAGATATTATGGTAGCCACTGCTGATTTATCATCATCATGTTTTGAAGCAGAAAAATGCTTCTGTTCTTTGATTTGATCTGTTTTAGTTGATTCTCTATTATTAGATTACAGTATATGGGAAGGTATGGACAGCTATCCTGAGAGAACGAGAGACATTATGGTAGCCATGGGTGATTCCTTACTGTCTGGTTTGAAGGCCTGTGGTGCTTTCATTTTTCTTTTGTTTTGGTTGGTGTTATACTATTCAGTTTTGTTTGAGTTTGTTGCGTGCGTAGGTATGAACAACTATTTAAAAAAAAAAAATAAGAGACATGATGGTACCCATTGATTCCCTGTTGTCTTGTTTTGAAGTCCTGTATTGCTTGCATTGTTTTGTTCTGATCTGCTTTGTTTTGTTCTACTCTGTTTTGTTTTGTTCTGGTTTATTCTCTTTAAAATAAAAAAAAAGATTTTGTGAAGGAAAAATGTATTTTTTTTTTTTGGCACCAGGAATTGAACTCAGGACCTTGTGCTTGTCAGGCAGGCACTATGCCACTAAGCTATATCCCTGATCCTGTTTACTTTTTTTTTTATAATTAGACTTTGCAAGCATTTTAATTTTTAATTTTTGGGATGAACCAGCATTAAACTCCATAGATAATACTAATCTTTGTAGCTCTGTCTCCATTATGTAGTGGAGCCATGCAACTGCATATAACCTGAGTTTAAACCTCCACACTGCCATGATAACAGACACAAATATTTCAGTAATGAAGAGTCATGAAAAACTAGCCTGGATCAAAAGACTGGTATTAATTTATAAAAATAAAACTCAAGCAAACATTTACTTTTTGCTTGACGCAAGTTGTGGGGAATAGTTTTTCTATCAGCTTTACTTAACATGGACACATAGATAAAGACGTTTCTGTCAAAATTAAATCATTGGTAACTCCATCTAAAACACTGCCTATTCCATTTTTTCCTGAGGAATGGTAACAGGCCTTCTGGGATGAGGCCATTTGGACTGGCAAGCTACCATGGGGGATTTTGCCTAGGAAATATTTGAACTTTTGCAAGAAGGATTAGTAAATTCATTTTGGCCATTGTTGTAAAGCATAGGATTTTTTTTTAAGCGTAGGATTTTATAAGTATGAAATAATAGACTGTTTCTCATCAGATTAATAGGCATTAAATTTTACACTACACTAGAATATAGGGTCCTTGAGGGAAGGGAAAAGGTCACATTTGTCTCTCCTTCTTGGCTTTGGAAATGCTCTATCTCCGTATAGTTGATGCTTAGTCAATATAAGTGAGTTCAGTCAACAATGAGTAGCTGGTTTTAAAAAGAAAGAAGATAATTGTCCCCTGAACTTTTACTTGTAATGTCCTTTCAAATTTGACTTACAGGACAGGGACACTATCAGATCACTCAGGACACATTTTGGACAGAGAAAATAAGGGAAGATGATATTTCTCTTCTCTTGGCCGTCACTCATCTCTTGTTGCAGTGGGAACTAGTCAAATGAGAACACTCCTTTTTTGTACCTTCCTGTCCTCTTGAATTATTTGGTTTACCAAGTAGTTATTAATTCATTTAAGCACATGTTTAATGCCTAGCACTGGGCTAGCGCCACAGAACTGTAAAAGTAAATAAAATCCAGTTCTCGTCCCCAAAAGGAGGCAGATAGGTCAATGAATTAAGTTGTTACAGATGTCCTGATAGGAAGAATTTGTGCACATTGTACTAATTCCTCTTTTTCTATATCTCCCTTCTTTCCTTTCATTCCTGTTTCTTTGAGAAGGAGAATTCTTACAGTGTGTGTGGGGGTTCAGGACAAATCTATGTATCTACCTTGACTGTGATCAGACACTAACCAGTCAGCTGTGTTGGACTGCAGCCAGTGCATGAATAAGAAGTGGACTCTGTGCAGCAGTCTGAAGTTCAGTTCCATGTAGACAGCCAGCTACAATGCACAGTGGGCATTAGTGAGATAAGTGAGGCATGAAAATATATCCGGGTGTGTTTAGGAGCCAAAGAGCACAGTTCTGTGTGTGGCAATGGTGGGAAGAGGTAGCTTGAGATGAAAGAAGGAAAGTGATGACTTCGCAGGGGAAATGATCATGCTTGGATTGTGCATAACAGGATTGGTTGGGTTACCTTCAGACTCTTAAATGCCAGCTTACATAGGGTTGTGGATACTGTGAGTTTCATTCATTGAATGTTTATTTCACTTACATGAATCCTAGGATGTTGTACTCACTCCCCCCCTTACATCTCCTATTATTTTTCTGACTTTCAATGTGGTTTGGGATGCAAATAGATTTTAAACTCTATATTCTGTACAATTTGTCCTTCTCCAAACAAGGGGTTTTCAAACTACTGCTTGGAATTGAAGGATCATTGAGGTATTTTCACTAGAGGAGTTAGTCTTTAGATCTATCTGGAAGTTACTGATTGCTTTCCTGTTTTGTTTATGAAGGTATCATTTCAGAATCCATTTTCCTTTTTCTCTTTCATCTCAAAATATTTTTTTCATCTTCACTTAGTAGTGGCCCTATATAGGTTTGAATGCATATATTTTCAAGGCTTTCACTTGAAAGTATGTTTTGCCACATAAGTGAATAAGTAATACTGCATGTTTATCCATGACCTAAATAAGGCATAATAACATAGATGATGCAGCCATCCTATGTCTGTACTCAATCTGACCAGAGAAAAACTAATATACATCTCTATTACCTATTATTAGTAGTTTAGGGTTTTCCTTCCTGGTCTCTGCTGAACATGGATTTTGGTTGCAGACAAGTATAATTATTGCTTTTTTGTTTTTTATTTTAAAGTTTCCCTTTCTTCAGTACTGATCTAATTCAGGTGAGTAATTGCAAGTTTACTGTCATCTCTATACAGAGCACTGTATTAGGGTTGTAGAGGCCATGGTGGTGAGGATTTGAGAGCCCTTGCCTTCTAGGGGCTCATGGAGGACTGTCTGTAAATCATTCCATTGTTCATTAGATTGTGAAAAATGGTATAACTTAAGAGCAACAAGGTTCTGCAGAAGTTGATAGGGAAATAAGATTAATTTACACAGAAGGAAGCTAAGTTCATAGATTTCTTTGGTTAATGAAGCTGTTCTTTGATGCCTAAAATCCCTGCTATGCCCAGGGCCAGGCACTTGCTGTCGTACTTCCTCAGTACTGTGTTCAGCTGTGACACAAGATGGGGTGAGGAATCTAAGATTCTACAGTGGAAAATAAAGACTGCCTTAGCACATCCCATCATCCTCTCCAGAGGCACCTGCTTTCTATCATTTCCTCTGACGGATTGTTGAAGATTTGCTTCTAGAAGATCTTTCTTTAAATTTCATTGAATTCAACCTAATATAATAAATTTTCTGTATATGTGCTGTTAGGTCTTGAAAATGCCAAGAACAGGATCCTGATGTCTGAGAGCTCACAATATGATATATATGAAGATACAACCTGCAGTATTACATGTTCACTGACAGAGATACGCGTGAATATTGGAGCAGGAAGAAGGGAAGTGGTTGAAAGAATATACACAGTAGAGACATGAGCCTATTTTTCTTTTACATGGATAATTTTGATGGTCCTTGGAAAGACTGAATGGGCAAGGCAGGAATTGTCAGTGTGGTGACTGCAACTCTGGTTATTCTTTGGACAGGATAGAATGAGAAGGTGGCAATGGAAGTGAAGAGCGGTGAAATCAGAGATACCAGAGAAGGAGAAAGGACAGGCTTTGATGCATAGAAACATGCTTCACTTTAGAATTTGTGTACCCACTAAGGGGCATAGATGAGTTTAGCAGTCTCTAGAAGGAGCCAGCAATCTGAAGTGAAACAACATTCCCAGACTACAGAATAAGAATTGAGAAGAAAAGAGAATCCTGAGAAAAGAGTAACACTTAAACAGTGGACAGATTGAAAAGCCATTGACCACAGAGGCAGTGACTGGCAGGTGACGAGCAGTTGAAAAGAGCACAGGGTTTGAGTTTGAGCAGAGTGGTCCTTAGTGTCTGGTCATTGCTTTACTTAGAGTCAAATGAAGACTGAGACAGGGCTTTAGCACTTAGTCTCTGAGGGAGAACATGACTTATTTGGCAAGAAAGGTAGTGGAGGATTGAAGAGACAGGCGATCAGATGGCCTCTGGCCATAATGTAGGAATCGTGAAAAGAAGTAGTGTTGGCATACTATCTCCTTCTCATGTAATTTACTCAGTCTGTTTACCCCAGGTTGGTTGGGAAATATAAGGTCAATTCTAGAACCCACTAGGGGAGAGGAAGCTGAGTGTCTAGAGTGTGAATAGTCATGATCAAAGCAAGAAAAGAGGAGGGTTCAATGGAGTCACCGTGGGCATGATTCTGCCATCGAGCTTTGGATTGGCCTGTTTATTGCCTTCTCTGGCAAGCTGTTTCGTTGTTCTGTTGAATATCTAATTTTATGTATGAATACAAATGAGATCATTCTCTGTGGACCTCCTAAAAACTTCCTCCACAAGTTTTACATCACTTTGTAGAGCTCCATGTTTTTCATCACAGATCGGATCAGCCCTGCCTCTTCCTGCTTTGCATCAAAGTGCATGTAGAAGGCTTCTTTGAAGGACTCGGTGCCAACATCATAGATTGGTGGTGTGCATAGATTGAGATGCACAGATTAATGGCCACAGTCCTAACATGATGTTCTAGAAATAGCGTCAATCTGCATGAGGAGGAAGCCGGGGAGTTTGTTAGGTCACCAGAGCCCAGAGCTTGAAGTGCAGCTTTACTGTACGGCGTGCTTCTGTTGTTTATAACTTTCTGTAATGTGTGATAACAAAGAGCAGTGTGTGGTAACAAAGAACACTCTGTTACCACGAGTTATTTTAACCACCATCCTTCGGCTGCTCAGCCTTTTTTCCCCTTCTTCCTCACAGCTCTGTTTCTGGCTCCATGTCTCTGTCACCCACTCCCACCTCCTCCCCAGCTGCTCCTCTTCATCTCCTTGTGTGAAGTCCTTTCCTGTGGCTGTTTCTCTTCCACCGCAGAGAACCTGCCTGGGGGCTTTTGTACTATAGAGTTAGAAACTATTACTTTTCCCTTTCCATGCATGTATGTTTCTATCAAGGATTCTTCAATCTTAGAGAACCCCAAGTCCAAAGATACCCCAGAAATCCCTCTAAGTTTAAGGAAGATTAGGAATGTGTGTGTGTGTGTGTGTGTGTGTGTGTGTGTGTGTGTGTGTGTGAGATCTCATATCCAGATCATCTTAAAAACTTTGGCACTTGCAGAGGATGAGGACTAAATTATAGCCTCTTACTCATCTAATATAATACTGAGTCCTAAAACTTGAGTTTTTTATGACCTCAGGTCTAGGAGCAAAAGAGGTGTCAAGAAACATTTGTGGGAGATTATACAAATTCTTGTTTTAAATCTGTTTCAAAAGTGAATAATCACATTTTTATAATTGCTCTAGGATTTTTGACAAAATTATGTTTTCAGAATGTTCAAGTAAAGAGTATGGAGATACGAAACAGTATTTTTAGAATGCTAGATAAGAATGGATGATGCTAATCAGATTTCAAGGTTCATCTTGACCTGCTGCCTCTCGGGACACTGATCAAAGTTTTGTGAATCCTTCTGATGCAAAGTTATTCATTAGAGTTCTCAGCACATAATTATTGACTGTTAGAAGATCTCAGTTTTGTGTAATAAATGAGTAGCATGCCTGCGGCTTGCTGAGGTGTTAGCTTAATAACCTCGTAAGATAGGTTGTTTTTCTTATCCCTCAAGACTTGAGTGAACTGGCTTATGTTTTGCCCACCCCACTTTAAATGAAGATGTAAAGTTTAGGACTTAGATTTCTTTAGAAGTTTATTTCTAAGAGAAAGAAATGCAGCTTTTCTCTTTATGTATTTTTCCTTTGTTCTAACTTCTTTGGAATTGGAAATGTAACAGATTTTGTGTTTATGCCTGAATCTTGGTAAGGATGTATACATTTTTATCCTACCACATATGGTTATATACAGTAAGATGTTAGTAAATCGGTGCTGATAAGCAGTGCCACATTTAAATTCCTGCCTGCATGATACTGTTACTCAGGGATGCAATTATTTCTCTTGGTTTTGACAAGATGTCAACTGTGATATGCAGAGAGCACAAACATATCCTAAGACACCAGAATGCATTAGAAATCTTTCCAGAGGCACATTCAAGTATGTGGCTGTGGCTTCCATTCTGACTTGTCCTCTGTCTTGGCTGTTTGTTTATGTTTAGATTATTACCTGATTATGCACATGAAGTGGCATTTAAGAAGTATGAATCATTCTATTTAGTGATTATGATCAACAGCAGATTCTAGGAGTATTTTGCTTACATTTTCAAGTTTGAGAATACAAAGAGAAGGAGAGCAATTCATTTTTATTTATTGGTGATGGTGGTAGAGACCCTTGTGTATAAGAGCTACAAGGGGGAAATCATGGTGGGTAATTTCTAAGACTTGCATTGCATACCTACTGTACATAGCTCTTGTTGAGAATACAGAGATGCACCAGATACTGTCCTTTAGTAAGGAGTTGATAGTCTAGTTGGGGAAGCATACTAATCACAATAGGTTATATACTGTTCTAGCCTCCCAAATTGCTGTGACTTAACACAATAAAAATGTATTCCTAATTGTATGCTAGGGTTTTCCACAAGTTCATTCAGTGACCCAGGCTCCACCCACCTTAGATTCCACTGTTGTGCAGGTCTACGGTACTCTCTTCATTTAACCAGAAAAAAGGTAAAGAGAAAGGGATTTACCTACAGGAGCACTGAAAAAGGGCAAGTCTCTCTGTTTGCATCCCATCGGCCAGAAGTCAGGCATATGGTCAGACATAGATAGGGAAGTCAGGGAAATGTACTCTGATACACTGCATAGCCTCTGCCATCAGTGGTACGTATGTGCAACTGAGTAGAAAGGGTTCAATGTGTTAAGGCCAGCATGGGCAAAGGACTGGAGTGATCTGCAAGAGAGATGATATATGCTTAGTATTTTGAAAAGAATTAAAATAAGTCATGTTTGTACTAACTCTGCCTGACAGTTATGCTCTCACATCATACAGTAATCTTCAGAGATAAACTGATTGTTCTGAGCACTTGTGTAACCCAAGAATAGCTAAGGGATTCGTGGTGTCCACACAGTTCTGGGGCAGACTCTGCCCTCTGCTGTTTTGACCAAGGAGCAGGCAAGTAGGTTTGGAAAGACATCTTATGAAGTGGAAACTCTGCCTGTGAAAACTGATTGCCTGGTGGAACTGCATGTGTATGAGGATGCGTTAGGTTAAAAGCATTTATGTGCTTGTGACTCAGTGTCCCACAGGAAGAGGAACTGGTTGAGGACTTTGAAAGTGTCCTGACCCCTGCTGTTGGGAGGAGAGTTCCTGGAGAGTTACATGAGGAAATTCCAAAAGTGGAATTTTTCATCTAGACTTGTGGCTGTTTCCAGACTCTTGTCACCCATTTTTTGCTTTCTTCCCTATTTGCAGATATTGTGAAGGAGTTTAGGAATATCATGTTCCTCTTAGCAAGAACAAGTTACATTTTCTTGTAGTCTTTTCCCTAATTTGGCTTTGATCAGGATTTTAAGCAACTCATACTCTCTGGGCTTCAGTCTTTTCTTCTATGAAAAGGGAATTATTTTAATAACTTCTGCTTTCCACCTTTGTTAGCAGTTCTTGAGATGATGTAAAGAAAAAAATGTATTTGCAAGTTACAAATGTTATATGCTCAAATTTACATATTTGAAATTTGCTCCAAAAGCCCTATTTTGAGAACTGGGAATAGTACAGAGATAAACTGGAACATGAATGTAGGAAAACCACTTTAGTATGAAATGTCTTGTTTGCATTAACCTGTTTATGCATTGGAGGAATTTGAGTGTCAAAAAGCCTTGGTTCTGATTAACAGTTACCTGAAGAAACAACACTACAATTTAACAAAGGACCTAAAAAGTTTAACAAAGGACCTAAAAAGGAAGCGTATTAATTTTTCTGGGGAAAATGAGAGTGGTGGTGGAGGAGGAAATAGTAAAGGACATAGCTTTCTTTTATTCAGAATTTTCAGTGACCTCTCTGATTTTTAAAGTCACTAAGCACATTCTTAGTAGCTTCACTGAAAGAAAATATAGCCTAGAGCCAAGAAACTTTTATGACAAATTTTAAACTGGAGCCACGTTTTGTAGCCACGTTAGAAATTGCTAAAAGAAGGGCGATTGTGATGAAAAACACCGACCTCTCCTTAACTTAGCAGCAGGAATGGTGTACTACAGTACTAATGGTTTCTCTACTGCATTATCCAGCCTGGCTGAAAGGGACCTCTTGGGTTCCTTGGGTAGTCAGATATGTGGATGAGACAGTTAGGGGTCTATGAGGTGTCCTATGGTGGATGTCTTCTGTTCTTCCTGAGCTGTTTTGTGTGCCATGTAGGTCTTTGGAGAGCCCTGAAACTATGGAAGAAAATTACATGGTTATAGAGTCAGATTTGAAAGGAAATTTGAATTGCCCAAATTAGCAGTTGGTGGACTGGGCTTTACCGAACCCAAGAGTAGAGAAGAGCTGTGTAGGAACATCTGGACTAACACCTAACAGGTAGGTGCAGTATGCTATGTTGCATCTGCTTTAGCCAAAGTAGCACTGCTCTTTTTTTTTTTTTTTGGGACCTGGGATTGAACTCACAACCTTGTGCTTGCCAGGCAGGCACTTAGGGCACTGAGCTAGGTCCCTGGCCCTTGTCTTTTTGAGACAGAGTCGCGCTATGCTGTTCAGATTGGCTTTGAGCTCACTTTGTAGCCCAGGCTGGTCTCGAACTCACAATGATCCTCCTGTCTCAGCCTCCCTAGTGCTGGCATTACAGGCATGAGCCACCAGGCCTGCAGGCCCGGCTGCCCTTATGTTCTTTACATGTTGAGTTTGGCTTGTGATTATATGTTCAGAAAGGACTGCATTGATTAACATAATTTTAAGACCACTTAGCTGGTACAGTTTGTTTTTCATTCCAGTATTTTCTTTTACAATGTCTTATACCAGAGTAAATTCATTCTTACGTTACCTAGCTCCAGTGATGAGGAACTATATCCGTCAGTGAAGACTGGAATCCCACCACTCATTTTAACAGGGAGAACTCACTGTAAAGAATTGATACCTATATCAAAAATGAAGAAGTAAAAAGGGAAGGACAAGAAAGATCTACAGGAGGTAGCTGTTTACCTCTGGAGACAGAAAGAAAGGAAAGAATTTGAAATTATTAGAATCTGGAAGCTCAGAGGAGGGTGCGAGCTTGGAACCAGATCTCTGAAGAGGGGACTGTGCTGATGAGGCTGGTTCTGGAAGTGTTGGGAATGTGACACATGGAATCCATTGCTGCCACAATGAAGAACTGTTATGAGAAGATGTCTGCAGGGCAGAGCAGTGCTGGAGGGATCCAGCACTTTCTCTCTTTAGGTTTCCCTTCAGTTCCCCCTGGGTGTAGAGACTGGCAGGGAACACTCTGGTGAGGGTGAAAGATGGCTGAAAATTTCCAGCATCACAAGCACAACACAGAAAAGTGTTGGTGAGGCTGGGATACAGTAGCTTATTAATCAACCCGGGGACTAACTTTTCTCTTGTGTCTTGTTCTATTATTGAATCTGCTTCAAGTGCAAAACAAGGCAATCAGGAAAATAGAAACTCCCTTTTCTAAGGGAACTTGTCTTTGTTTTCTAAGCTTTCTTTTCTCCAGGCTGACTGCACCCAGTCCCTTCAGCCTGTCTCAAGGACACACACCATGTAGTGTAGACATTTTGGTTGTCATCCTTTGGATACATGCCAATGTCAGCTTCTCTTTTAAATACAGTTCTCAATTTGTCAGGTCTACTGAAAGTCTTAAGAATATGCGTACTTTCTGTCTTAGCAATTATACTTCTAGGAATTTATCCTTATGAATTTTTCATGGTTTGCATAGAAATTTAGCTATAAGGTTATTAATTGCAGAGTTGCTGATAATCTTTAAAACATGGAAAACCCATATATGTTTGAGAACAGGGAATTTGTTTAGACACTGGAATATTCAGCAGGTATTATAAATGAGAAAAAAGAAAATTTAACAGTGTGAAAAATTCACGTTTTTAGGTAAAAGAGGCAGGTTATGCAATGACAAATATACAGCAACATTCAAGTTTTCTAGCATATACTTAAATCTACGTCTTTTAAAGAATGGATATTTAGGCTGGGCGTGGTGGCACACGCCTATAATCCCAGCACTCGGGAGGCTGAGGCAGGAGGATCCTTGCAAGTTCAAGACCAGTCTGGGCTACAAAGTGAGCTCAAGGCCAGCCTGAATGGCATAGCGAGACCCTATGTCAAAAAGACAAGGGCTAGGGATTTAGCTCAGTGGCCTGTGTGCCTGCCTGGCAAGCGTGAGGTCATGAGTTCAATCCCTAGTGCCTTGTTTTGGTTACTTTTTTTCCTTGCTGAGACAAACACCTGACACCCAAAGTGAAGCAAGGAAAGGTTTATTTAGCTTACAGTTCTGGAGATTTCAGTCCATAATCAGCTGGCTCCAAAGCAGAGTGGCATGGCACTCCGGCAACACTCCAAGGCAGCAGCCAGAGCAAAACAGCAAAAATGCAAGCCTCTTCTCTATCCTCAAATTGTACACAGGCCACCCCCCCCCCTTTCCCGATGGGTGTAACACAAAATATCCTTTCTCTCCATTGCACAGGATGAGGATATTTACAAAGAACCTTGACTCCCTGCTGAGTCTCTCAGTTAAACTTTTAAACTGTGCAAGTTGACACAATGTATTAACCATAACAAGCCTCAAAAAAAAATGGATATTTACTAAAAGTCCATGATAAGGTGGCTGCTTTGAAATGGAGATGTTCTGGTCAATTTGATTTTCTTTTGTTAACTAATTTGTATTTTAAACAAAGTTTACAAATTGTAATTAATTAAAGTACCTTAATTGTAGTGTTGTTCTTTTGTAATGAAGAAAAATTAATTTGGTGCTCAGAAAACACTATAGGAATGAAAGCATATGTATAGGTCATAAAAGCGTGACATTATAGGTATGCTTTGACTGATGCATAATGCAATAGAATTATGATTTCCTTTCATTTAAAAAATATAGGACTAGGAAAACAACCTTAGTTGGCATTCTTTTCCCTTCTTTCTTTCTTTCTTTCTTATATTTCTTTTATATTCTTTTATAATTACGTTGCTCTGTGGTAAGCTTCTAATTGCATAAAATTCAATATTTTTGTTTTTCTTGTCTTGGGGAGTATGGTTCTCATGAGATAGTAGATAAAACCTGGTACTTATATTTTCTTCCACCCTTTACATACAAATATATTCCTTAATCAACTTTATTGGGGTTATAACTTACATTTAGTTACCATAAGTATATAAAAGTCTAACCAATGCATATATTTGTGAAGCCAGCATTCTGGTCAATATAGGCAGTATTTCCATAATCCCATGAAATGTCCTTGTGTCCCTTTGCAGTCAGTCCCTCTGCCAGGTTTCAGTCTAGGCAACCAGTTCTGTTTGCTCTTGCTATAGATTAGATTTAGAATTTTACATAAATGGAATCATCCAGTATATAATTTTGTTCATGGTTCTTGTGTTTATATATTGTTCTTGAGGATTTTTTTTTGCTGTATGCGTAAGTGGCTCATTCTTTCTTACTCCTGAGTAGTATTCATTGTATGAATATGCCACAACTTTTCTACCCATGTATTTGTTCATGGGCCCTTGAACTGTTCTTTGTTTTCAATTACTATGAATAAAACTTCTGCAAACATAAAATTCTTACTGAATACTATTTATTTTTCTTAAATGTTTGTAGAAGTTTTATTGATGTATAATTGGTATACAGATATCACATACATTTAATGTAAGTGTGTATATATATGTTTGATGATCTTGGACATCATAGTACCATCACCACAATCAAGATACTAAACATATTCATCACCTCCAGCACTTTTCCTCATGTTTGTGCATATGTGTGTGTGTGTGAGTGATTCATCTCTGTCTTTCAAAAGTTCAGATTTATCTATATTACTTTTTAGTAAATCTTTTGCATCTTCATTGTGAAATCAGCATCACGGGAAGAATCCTGCAGCCGTTGTGATCAGGTAAGCTGCCTCCTAACTCTGTGACATTGAGCAAATCTCTTAAAGGAAAGCTTCATTTTCTCATGTGGAGACTCTAGAATATTACAGTTAGATGACTGTCTGAGACTGGCTACATGTCTCACATTCTGTGGTTTGGTGAAAATGCCTAACCACTAAATGGAGACAAAATCTCATTTACCAAGATCATGGTGACTTTAGAGGTAACAGAGGTGGCTGAGACAAGGAAGGTGAAAAATAACTTACAGTTTTGCTTTAGACTTGTGGTAAGATGTCCTGATGCAGGGACAGGCCAAATTGGCCTTCAAAGTGGAGTTTGTCAGTATGTCACTAGAATAGAGAAAGGAAGTTTTCTTTGATGTCATAGGCAACATAGTGATAAAGAGCCATAAAAGAATGTATTCCAGTTGGGTAGAACCTCCATATCTGACAGTAGTGGAGACCAGTGGAGACCATGGAGAACAGTGGATGGAAATGTGTCTGAGTCTCTCAGGACTTTGGGGTTTGAAGATAGTCCTCTAGAAATCGCTAGCAAGAGGTGTTCAGAAGTATGTGAGCCAGAGAAAGCTTAGCAAACAAGTGTTCAGAAAATAAGAGAACTAGATCTTTTGGAGTTTTGTGTTTAAGTCTGGGCACCAAGTCATGGCTTGCATAGGGTGCTCTTTTTATTTGAGACCCAGACTGGTTGGAGACACACACTACAGTGGCCCTGCTGTAGCCACTGCTGTTTCATAATGTTTACTGTCCCTGGCCAGGAGGTAGCTGGACAGTAAATTAATAAGAAGGCTACCTCTGTGAATCAAGGAGGGAGAGGAGACCCCACTAGCTGGAAGGGAGATAGAGAAATAGAAATGCTAGAGTGTGGTAGAGGGAGTGATTGGAGTTATACTACTTGTCAAACTTACTGAGTAAACTTTAAACCCATACTTGGGCTCTCAGTTTGTGTAATTAAATCCTACAGATTACCTCTTTGATAACTATTTTGTATTCTTCCTTATCAGTAGGGGTTTAGGTGCATCAGAGGCACACAGGACAATGTGTTAAGGGCAACTTCATATGCTTCACATGTATTCATTTTCTTAAATAACCTCAATCATTTCCATTAACTCATTGTTATTGCCATGTCAGAGATGAAGAAACTGAGGCAGAGAGAGTAAAGGCCTTGATGGAACTAGGGTTCGAATACAGTTAGTCTAACTCCAGAATTTATACTCTTAGCTTCCATTAATGTTGTCCCAGTATTTGGTATATCCTGGTCAAGGTTAAAAAGTGCTTTGAGAGAGGTAAACAGAATAAAAAAGCAACACTTTTCATCACACAAAGTGTTCCCCCGAAGGCCCCATCATGAGTTTTACTTTGTGGTTGTGCATTGTAAGTGCTTCCTCACTGCTTTGCTTCTGTCCTTGCACTCTGAGTGTCTGTAGCTCTAAACCAGCATGTGGAGCTACAGGTTGCCCTTATGAATGAGTCCTATGAATGCTCTATAATGACTGGGGTGTTTATTCCGAATTCCTTGCTCCATCCAGGATTTTTTCTACTTTCTTCTGAATCTGAAACTTTTGTGGAGAGACCTGGCAATTGGCAAGATGTAACAAATTCCTAGGTGATTTGGATATGTACCGAGTTTTGAAACATCCTACATACATCATGTATTTAGATGAATAGTTGCCAAATGATTCTTTGTGCCTGCCCAACTGTAGTAGTAATGCTTTAAATTGTGGCAAGGAATACATCTGTATCCACTGTACTATGGGAGTCAGTTGATGGATACTTGAGGAGTTGGTGTGCAACACAAATGTGATGGTTACAAGTGTGAAGGTGGCTTCCAATTTGAGAGTGGCAGCTACTTCTATCCAAAAAGGTAGATGTGTGTAACTAAAAGCAATATTTTAAAAAACAAAGCGTAACAACCCAAGTGAAATAGGGTTATAAACATATACATCATGCTCTAAGGCAAGAGCATATGCTTTCATTTAAGAGTTGTTTTACTACTAATTTGGATTTTCAGTTGTATTTGGTGCTGTAAGTGAACTATAAAATGAGTGTGGTTTTGTTAGGCTGCTCATGTGTATCATAAGGTTCTCTTTTTTAGTTCAGTCTACTTACACAGAAGAAAGAATCTAAATAACCACAATAGCACAATGATAAAATAACACAAAGGCA
>RJWT010003487.1:0-36332 GCA_004365215.1 Cuniculus paca | reverse complement strand
GGGTCACAAGTTTGTACCCAGTCTGGGCAGTTTAGTGATTTAGTGAAACCTAGCTCAAAAAAATTAAAAAGGACTGGGGATGTACTTCAGTGTGAAAGCCCTGGGTTCAGTCTCAGGTACTGAGATGAGGGAAAGGGGAGAGGGACGAACAGTAGCAATACACTAATCAAGTAGTCTTGAAGTATTACTCAGCTGTAGACATTAATTATGGCTAAAATTCCCTATTTCTGCTTTTGTTAGTTTGAAAGTGTTGATTGCTTTTTCTCATGAGCATATTATATGATTGATTTTAGCTCTTAGGCTTTTGGCTATAATTTAGGATGTTCTTAACATCAAGCATTTTCCCTTTCTGTTTTCCTTCCTGATTTTGTGTTGTATAAGTGCTATACTTTCAAGATAGGTTATTTGAATTAATTACGGTGAAAAAGAATTAACTGTGGACAGTTATTATTTGAATAACTATTTGAATTATTTGAACTTCTGGATTTCCTCTTGGTAAAAGAACGTCAGCTTCAGGGTAACACTTTTTCATATTATCTTATTTGCTTATAAAAACCATCCCTAAGAGCCAATATTATTCTCTGAGATCAAACCCAGGCTCTCAGGCTTGCTAGGCACATCTTCTATGCCAGTGAGCTGTTAATGGTTGGTCTCGAATTCCTGGGGTCAACCAATCCTGCCTCAGCTTTCCAAATTGATGGGACTATACAGGTGCATGTCACTGTGAGAGGTTCATTTCTTTTTTAAATAAATGGGGCTACAGAGGTAGAGTGGTAAAGTCATACATAGCCAAGTATAACGCTTCCATGTGGAAGTAATAGCACAGACTCAGGTGGCTTCATGAACCAGACAGGTATTAAGTGTAGGGTATAGAGAGCTATGAAGGTTGCTCAACTTAAAATTTAACTTTAAAAAGTATATTTTTTTCTTTTTTCTTTTTTTTTTTTTAAAGAGAACAGAACAAAACAAACAGAATAGAGTCAGACAACATAGCATCTCAGAACAGAACACTGCAAGCAATACAGGTCTTCAAAACATAATGATAGAAGAATAACAATGGCTACCTTAGTGTCTCTTGCCTTCTTCGAAATGGTTGTTCATACATTCACAGACAATAAACTCAAACAAAACAAAATAATATAAAACCAGATAAAACAGAAGAGTGAAAGCATTACAGGCCTTCAAATCAGACAGGAAATCAACAATGGCTTAATGTCCTTTGTTTTCTTCAAAAAAGCTGTTCCTATCTTCTCACATATTGTAATCAAATAGTAGAAAAGAGACTTAAACCAATCAAATCAAAGAATAAAAGCATCATTGGACTTCAGAACCTTTCCCCCATATTTATTGGGAATTTAGTATCTTATTGAGTCTTTCAGTTTCTTACACTAGGGAAACGATGTGGTGTTTACTCATGTGAGTTTGGTTTATTTCACTTATGAGTATGGTCTCAAGTCACTTCCATTTACCTATAAAAGCCTCAGTGTGATCCTTCTTTATAGCTGAATAATACTCTATTGTATAAAAGTACCACATCTTTTTTATCCATTCCTCCATTGATGGGCATTTGGGTTGTTTCTAAGATTTGGCTATTACAAATTGTGCTACTATAAACATGGGTGCACATATATCACTGTGGTATGATGATTTCACTTCTGGGAATATGCCCATAAGCGGAATACCTGGGTCAAATGGGACTTCCAGTCCTAGCTTTTTGAGCAACCTCCAGAGTGATTTCCACAGTGGCTGCACCAGTTTGCACTCCCACCAACAGTGGAGAAGCGTTCCTTTTTTCTCACAGCCTCTCCAGCATCTGTTGTTGGTGGTTTTCTTGATCCTGGTCATTCTTTCTGGAGTGAGATGAAATCTCAGAGTTGTTTTAGTTTGCATTTCTCTAATGACCAATGATGCTGAACATTGTTTCATGTATTTATTTGCCATTCGTATTTCTTCAGCTGAGAAGTGTGTTTTCATCTCAGATGCCCATTTTTGGATTGGGTCTTTGAATTTTGAGGGCCTGATTTTTTTAAATTCTTTATATCGAACTTTAAAAAATATTAAAAATTGAATCAATTCAGTGGTTGAATTTCAACTTTAATTTTAGAAAATACTGTATTCTGGCCATTTATTATCAGTAAGGTTGTCAGTTTTCTGCCTTTATCCTAACTCAGTAGAATTTGATTAGTCCTTTTATTTGAGTTGAACATAATTTGACTTATAAATTTTATTTATTTATTTATTTTGGTTTCTTGAGGCAAGGTCTTACTTTGTAGTTCCAGCTGACTTTGAACTCATTGTATAGCCCATGCTGGCCTTGAACTTGTGATCCTTCTGCCTGAGAAGAACGGTGGGATTATAAGCATGCACCACCATGAGCAGCTAGGTTTTTTTGAGACAGAGTCATATATATATAATACATATTTTTTTCCTTCTTTCATTCCAGGCTGGGCTTTAATTTGCTTTGAATGCCAGGCTGACCTGGAACTCTTGATCCTTCTGCTTCAATGTAAATGTTGGGATTATAAGTATGTGCCACTGTGAAAATAAGCGTCATTATAAAGATCAGTAGTGTTTTTATTATCTATGTGGAGATAGAAGAAAACATACAAGAGGATTCTCAGTTTTTTTTTTCCCAGAGGTTTAGTTGATTGACTGACTCTAAGGCAGGGTGGCACACCGAAGGGCAACAGTTCATGACCTTGGAAGACAGCCACAACAGAGTGAAAGAGCGAGAACGAGCGAGCGAGAGAGAGAAAGGATTTTCCCTTTTTATTTTTTAAGTTTTATTGAGACAGAGTCTTAGTATGTAGTTCAGGCTGGCCTTGAACTTACTGTGTGGTGCAGACTGGCTTTGAACTAGTGGTAATCTTCTTGCTTCAGCCTCCAGAGTGCTGAGGTCACAGGTATGTGCCACCACACCTGGCAAAAGAGCATTTTCAAATGACTTGTGAATCATGTAGTCAAATTTGGAAAGTTGATTGGAATGCTATATAAAATGTTGCTTAGATTTAAAAGCAAATTCACAAGATCCCTATTTAACTTAATATTAATTAATCAATTATTTCATTTTATCTGAGGCAGGATCTTGCATGTCAGCCTTGAACATGCCATGTAGCACAGACCAGCCTCTAACTGTTGATCCTTTTGGCTGTGCCTCCTGAGTGCTATGTCCAGCACAGAAACCTTTTTTTTTTGTATTGACATAGGCACTTTCAGAACTTCACTAATATTGTGTCAAACCATTTTGATGAATATGTAATAGTGTAGTGGTGTTATGGTTTGTGTCTCGATGTCCCCCCAAAACCTCATACAGTCACGGGGGAAGGTTTTCATGGATGGCTGAATCTACAGTTTGTGATTGATCCATGGTCCACTGCTGGGATTATGGGTGTGAGTGCTATACCCGTCCTGGGACAGGTAGCCTGCATACAATGTGAGGGACAGGAAGAGTCTTCTCACTCTCTTGTTGCCTTTGCTGTCTTCTACTACCATGAACTGTTGCCCCTCTGCCATGTGCCACTCTGCCATGGAGCCAGCTGATTATGGACTGAAACCTCTGTAAACCGAGAAATAAATAAAACTTTCCTCCTTTAATTTTGAGTGTTGGGTATTTTGTCTCAGCAACAAGAGAAAAGTAACTAAAACAGAATTTAGAACCAGGAGTGTAGACATTGCTTTTACTATACCTGACCATGTGGTTTAGGAGCTCTTGGGAATGGCTTGTGGGAAGAGTTTAGAATGATTTGGAGATGCTGACTGAAAAAGTACAGCTGGAATGACTTAGGCTGTACTTGATGGGAAATTCTGGTTGGAGCACAGAAGACCAGAAGGCTGATAGCTCTGAAGGTCTCTGCTTGGAAGAAAGACTGCATGGTTGTCAGTCCAAACAATGTGTGTAATGGCTTGGTCGGAAGTTTGTCTGCATTTTACTCTTTCAGAGATGTTACCCGAGACTGAGATTATGGTGGCAGACTAATTAATCTGGTAGAAGAAATTTCAGGCAGTTTAATGTTGAAGTGGTGGCGTGGCTACTGTTGGGTGCTTTTAGCTAGATTTATGTTGAGAATCAAGAGCAAAGAGCCCAGCAGAATGATTTAAAATGTTGTGAGTTTGGCCAGAAAGGAAGGTTCAGTAAGGCTATGGACTACAAAGATAGAGCTGAGGAGATCTTGATTGCTGAGAAGGAACAGAATTGAAAAGATAGCCTGAAGGCATCACAAGAAGTGGCAGGACTCCATTCTTTGCAGCCTCAAAATTGCAAAAGTGAAAGACTTTGGTTTGAAAGCACCATATTCTAGAATGGCAGTGGCTGCACCATGTTCTAGAGTGGCCGCAGCATAAAGAATTTCTTCCTTAGAATTGGATTCAGAGTGCTTGACAAGCCAGGCACTTAACCCCTACAGCCAAGAAAGAGGGAGGCCTGGCTACTGCTCCAGCTGGCAACAGACCTTGGCATCATCCATGTGGTGCTGCTTTTAGGTGCATGCAGAATGGAAGAGTTGGGACAGGAAGGCTTCCACCCAGATTTCAGAAGGCCTGAGAGGCCAGGCAGTGTGCTCCTGAGAGGGCAGTGTGTGAAGCAGTGAGGGTAAAGCCAAAGTTGCATTGGAGACCCCAGAAGTTTGGAAAAGCCAGGGACATGGATTGTCTGAGGAAAATTGTAAGAAGGGAGCAGAGCAGGCCCAAGAGAGAAACCATGGGAGGTACAACCACTGGAAGTGCTGTCGGGGTGGAGCCACTGAATCCCTTTGGAGTTCACATCTTACCACAGATTGCTTGGATGCTCTATGTGGAACTATAGGATTTAATGTTTGCCCCACTGGATTGTGGACTTGCTTTGGTCCCATTCCTTTATATCCCCTGTTTGTAACTTTTGGAACGGAAATGTCTATCTTGTGCCATTGAATGTCGGAAGTGTTTAACTTTCTCATTTGTACTCTTAGCTTACAGCTAAGGGTTTGCCTTAAATTTCCGAGAAGACTTGAGACTTGGACTTTTCCAGCAATGCTGAAAGTGTTAGACTTTGGCAACTCTTAGAAATGGAGTGATTACCTTTTGTGTAAAGGAATGTATATGAGTCTTTGAAGGGTCTGGGGCAGGATGTTACGGTTTGTATCTAGATGTCCTCCTAAAACCTTATGCAGTCATGCAGGGGAGGCTTTTTGTAGATGGCTGAATTGAGAGTTTGTGATTGATCCATGGTCCAGTGCTGGGATTATGGATGTGAATGCTACACTTGCCCTGGGATAGGTAGCCTGCATACAATATGAAGGACAGGAAGAGTCTTCTCATTCTCTTGTTGCCTTTGCTGTCTTCCGCCACCATGAACTGTTGCCCCTCTGCCATGCCACCCTGCCATGGAGTCAGCAGATTATGACCTGAAGCCTCTATTCCCCTTTTACTTTGGATGTTGAATATTCTGTCTCAGCAACAAGAGAAAAGTAACTAAGACAAGTGTCATTTTAGCATTTCCTTAAATTAGTAAAGTTGATCTTTTTTTTGGCAGTATTGGGGAATTGAACCTAAGTTGCCCCACCACTGAGCTATTCTCAGCTTTTTAAAATTTTGAGGCAGTGTTATGACTTGTGTCTGACGTCCCCACCCAAAGCTTCATGTGGTCATTCGTGGGGCTTTTCAGAGGTGCCTGGATCTAGAGTGTGTGATGCTAAGATTACGTGTGTGATGCTGGGTCAAAGGTGCATGATTACTAAATGAGTCCACTGATTGGTTTGGCATAGTTCTGGGTAGGATTAAGGGTGCCCCATCCTGGGCATGTATAATATAAGGGACAAGGCTGGGGATTTAGCCCAGCGGTTCAAGTGCTTTCCTGGCAAGCGTGAGATCTTGAGTTCAATCCCCAGTACCAAAAAAGAAAAAAAAAGAGACAGAAAGTGGGTAGCATTGTTTGTCACTTGCTGCCTTGTTGTCATTGTCTGCCATGAACTGTTTTTCCTTTTTGATGCCTCTCTGCCATGCCACCCAATCTTGGAGCCAGCCAACTATGAACTGAAGCCTGTATTTGTGAGATAAATAAAACCTTTCCTTCCTTTACTTAGGGTGTCAAGTATTTTGTCTCAGCCATAAGAAAATTAACTAAGTCAGGCAGTATCTCATTATGTTGACTAGGTGGAACTCAAACTTGGGATTCTCCTACCTCAGCTTCCCAAGTGCTGGGATTGGAGGCATGTGTCACTTCACCGGGCTAAAACTGTTTTTTGGATATTTAACCCCCACTCCCTTGCATGCACTGGGGATCAAACCCTGAGCCTCATAAATAAACAAAGACTCTACCACTGAACTGTAACCCCCTAACCCATATACACACATTTTCTGATGGATTGTCTGCCCTTATGCCTTTATACAGTTCTTTATATATCAGAGCGTGAATTCCTTCTCAGATACACAACTTACTCTGTGATTTGCCTTGTCTAGTAGTTGTATTTTAAATTCTTACATTTATTTTAGTTGTTGAGTAAGTAGCACTTTTACACTGGCTCAAAAATTAGATAAGTATACATAACTAAATGGGGAAAAGCCTTCCACCCACCTTGTCCTTATCTAGTTCCTCTCTTCCCCAGTATGTAACATGTGTTAACAGTTTATTTTATTCTTCAGTATATCAAAGTGATTTTCAACAAAGGTACCAGATCCAATCAGTGGTGGGAGGAATAGTTTCTTCAAAGAAATGGTGTTGACTTTTTTGTATAAAACTGAATTTCTAAGTATAAAAGAATGAAGTGGGACCCTGTCCACATACCATATGTAAAAGTTAAAATAGGTCAACAGTCTAAATATAAAAGCAAAATCATAAAACTTGTAGAAGAAAACAAAGTAATAAATCTTTATGATCTTGGATTTGGCAGTGGATTCTTAGATAGAAAGCATTAGCTACAAAGAAAAAAAACAGGTAAGTTAGACCTAATCAAAATTAAAAACTTACATATCGAATAATAATATTTGAGAAATATTAATATTTGATAATATTTGAGAAAGTGAAAAGACAACCTACAGAATGTGAGAAAATATTTCTAAGCAATATATTGGACAAAGGTATAGCATCTAGAATATAAATGTATAAAAAACTTACCACCTAATAACAAAGACAACTCAGTTTTAAAAATTGGCCAAGTATCAGATAGTTTTTCAAAGAACATATATACACAGTAAGCATATGAAAAGATGTTCAGGATTCTTTGTCATCAACAGAAATATAGTTCTGGACTGGAGATAAACTCAGTGGTAAAGTACAGAGCCCTGGATTCAATCACCAGCACTAGAGGTGGGGGAAGCAGGAGAAGGAGAAACGTAAACCAAACCACAATAAGATACTACTTTGCACCTAGTAGGGTATTTCTAATAAAAAACTGGAAAGTGTTGGCAATGGTGTTTGGAAATTAGAACTGTTGTACATTGCTGGTGAGAATTCAAAATGGTGCTGCTACTATGGAAAATACTGTAGTTCAGTACTTTTTCAAAAAATTAAACAGAATTAACAATGTGACCCAGCAGTTCCACTTCTATATTCCTCTGTATGTAAAATAATTGAAAATATGAACTAAGACAGGTATTTGTTACTGTTCTTTGTAGCATCAAGTTGTCCCCTCCGCCCCTTTCTTGGGGGTACCGAGGTGTGGTTATTGACATACTTACCATTTTTGCTGTCACAAACAATATAGCCACGTTAGCTTTCTTATTGTTGCTGTTTGCATATTACCTTTTTCCACCCTTCTACTTTGAAATCATTTGCATGTCTGAGTGTAAATTGTGTCTCATGTAAGCAGCATATACTTGGATTTATTTTTGTTTTGAATCTAGTCTTAAAAGTATCTGGTGTGTGTGCATGGGCACATGTGTGCTGGGGACTGAATACGTGCTAGGCTGGTGTTCTATCACTGAGCTATACTTCTAGCCCCAGTGGCTTTTGGTTGAATCTTTGTGTCCATTCACATTATTGTTGATAAACCAAGTTGGGTTTGCATCTGTTATTTTGCTCATTCACTTGTTGGTTCTTATTTTCCCCTCGTCTGTCTGTCTGTCTGTCTGTCTGTCTCTCTCTCTCTCTCTCTGTCTAGTGTTACAGATCGAACTTTCACATGAACCTACATCCCTAGCTCTTGTTTAATTTTTTTATTTTGTGACAGGGTTTTGCTGAATTGCCTAGGCTGGGCTAGAATTTATGATCTTCCTGCTCAAACCTCCCAAATAGCTGAGATTACAGGCATGCACCATTGGACCTAGCTTTTTCTTTCTTGTGTCTCATGTATTATATGCACCTGTATTCTTCCATACTACCTTCTTTTATGACCCTGATCCTCCCCATTCCCAAAAGTGCAGTTACTGTGTACTGAGTTTCATTTAATGACTTGACTGAATCGTTTTAGTGAAGTCTGTTTTCCACTATAGTGTGGAGTCTCAGACATCTCATCAGAAGGAATAGCTTTGAGCGTGTGTAGTTGCCCTGATGTGGTTTCAGCAGGGTTCTTTTTAACTAGTTCTTTGATATGTGTTCACCTCTCTGCCTTTATTGGTACTATACCTAACTGTTAGGCTCTATCATGGTGTTCTGATTACTCTATTTTTGACAGTTCCTAGGGCCATAAATTTGTCTAGTCAGTTGTAATTAAGTCATCCTTGCTCCCCAGTTTCTGAGCTTAGTCTTAAAGATTTATTCGGAACCCAGGAGAACTCTTTAGAGTTGTCATAAGCTAATTTTTCCCGTGATGTAGCTTGTTCTCATGGAATTATCATAGTCTTCTCATTGTCTTTAAATTTTCTCTTTTTAAAAGAGTGCTTTAGGCTTGAACTTTCCCACATTCTGTTCCAAATAAAGTCATTTTCCTTTGGAAGAGCTTCAGAACCCTTTTTGTTTTTAGGGCCTTCCTTTTCATCTGGCAGATTCTTTTCAGTCTCTCATCTGGAGCTGTAGATGAGAATATTGGTTGACTTCTTACTGTCATGTGAGTAGGATATTGGGGGGGGCAGTAGCCTCTGGTCTCATTGGCTTACCTCTCCTGGCATGAATCTTCTACCCTACAAGTGGGGAGTTCAGCATTTTTAGCTGACTGTACCTGGGATAGAAATCTTTGCCTTAGAGGGTAGGTTGGATAAAAGAACACTTCTGATCTCTAGCCACACTGCTTTGTAGTCCAGAACTGGGTGACATGAGAAATGTTGGTGGCCTGTCCATCCTGGGAAAGATAATGTAGCCCTTGGAACTGGTGGCATTGCTTAGGTTTATATGCTTAAGTTTGTTTGCTAGCTGCTGATTAAATCACAGGAGGCCATCTATTTTGAAGAAAAGATGTATTCAAACCTAGCTCCAAGGAGTTGGAGGGGCCATTTGTGTCAAATTACCATTTCACTCTGTATAGGTATGTAAAGGTCTTTTATAGTGAGAAACAGAGAGAAGGAGGAACACAGATATACAGATCCCCGTACTTTATCATTTCCAGTCATCTGTTGTTGTTTTTTTGTTTGTTTGTTTCTTGTTTTTTTGAGACAAGTTCTCACTATGTAGTTTAGGATGGCCTTGAACTTACTATGTAGCTCAGACTGGCCTCAAACCCATGAGATCTTCCTGCCTCTCAGCCTCTTGAGTGCTGGAATTACAGGTGTGCTCCACCATGCCCAGTAGTACTTCCAGCTATCTTCATCTAATCCTCTTTCTTGTGGAAAAGAAACTGGGCTCTTGAACTCAGCGTGGTCATATTCTCTTTCAGACCAAAGAGAGTAGTGTTGGTGTTCATTATGTAGTCAGCAGAAAGAAATTTGGAGAAGCTGCTTATCTCTGAAAGAAAAAAATTGTTAACTTTTAGAGTTCCATTTTGTATTGCTGGTTACAGTGAAATAAAACTTTCTGGCTGTACCTACCTGGAGTGTTTTTTTCATCATGCTGAATTGATGGGGGAGCAAGGGAGTAGATCTTGGCTCAAGTGCTGTAGAGTTTAGTTGTTTTTTTTAACCAAGATTTAATAGTTTTTTTTGTGAATAAACGATTCTGTATTTGTTCTATGCCCTTAGGTCAATTTTCAGAGACTTTAAATGGTGGTATAGTGTGTTTTGATGTGTTGGGGATTGAATGCAGGGGCCAGTGCATGCTAGGTAGGCACTTTCCACTGAGCTACATCTTCAGCCCTTTTTGAGACAAGATTTTGCTAAGTTGCCCAGGCTAGCTTTGCCATCTTTTTGCCTCAGCCTCCCAATGGGATTGTAGCTATATAGCCAGCTTTGTCTGTCTGTCTGTCTGTCTGTCTTGTCTGTCTGGAATAGGGTCTTACTATGTAGTGCAGGCTGGCCTTGAACTCACTTATGTAGCCCAGACTGGCCTCAGACTCAGCGATGCTCCTGCCTCAGCTCGCTGAGTGCTAGGATTACAGATGTGCATGAGCATGCTTGCCATTTTAGTTGTTTTTTTAAAAATACTTTTCACCAGGTTGGATCATCTTCCTGGGAGAGAAGTATACAGAGCTGCTGCTACCACCTTTCCAGGTTTTGTCTTTGCCCTGTTTAAAAAACAAAACAAAAAACAGAGTAGGCAGAAAGGCTCATGCCTGTAATTCAAGCCCTCTGGAGACTGAGGCAGGAGGATTGTAAGTTTAAGGACAGCCTGGGCTACATACTGAATCTGAGACTAACTAGAACTACGAAGTAGGATGCTGTCTAAAACACAAGACTTCGTGCTCTCCGACTTCAGAATCAACTGCTCGAGAGCTTTAGTCAAAAGAATTGCTTGAGCCCAGGAGTTGGAGGTCAGCATGGGCAACATAGCAAGATTCTATCTCAAAAATTAAAATGTTTTTATAGGTATGTCTTTTTCTGTCATTTTACTTTTAGTCTACTTGGTGTTTGAAGTGAGTTCATTTTAGACAGAATATTGTTCAGTCATTTTTATTTTATTTTATCTACTCTACCAGTCTTTTTAATTTGTCTGTTTAGAGGTATCCAAGGTGTTTTTTGGTTTTTTGAGATAGGGTCTCACCGTGCAATTCAGGCATTCCTTAAACTCGCTGTGTAGCCCAGGCTGGCCTCGAATTCACAGCGATCTTCCTTTGAGTGTGCCTGACCACGGTGCCTGACTTGCAAGGTGTTTTAGGTATATTTTACAGTAGCTATTGTTGTGTTTGGGCTTAAATATGCCTTTATTATTTTGTTTCATGTTTACTATTTTTGGTGTCACAAGAGTTACCTAGACTTTTTTAAGATTCTGTGTTAGTGGTGATTTTTATACAGTTTTGTATATTGTTTTGAATAGTTTCTTAGCGGCTATTTTAGATAACATTAGTTTGTAAGATTCACTTTGTATTGATGTTTTACCATTTGGAGTAAACTGTAGAAAATTTTATTTTTGGAAATTCGAGACATTTAGTCACTACTCATTCAAATTTTAATTGTCATTCTAGACTCTTCTTTCTAGAACTCTGATGATAGAAATATTAGGTAGTTTCTTAATGTCCCATGGGACCTTGAGATTTATCAGTGTTTTATTTTCTGCTGTTGTTTCTTGACTGTTGATCTAGTCTTTGGGTGTTTTAAAATTTTTTAGTTGTTTGTATGTGAGCATTAATAATTTTTATTCATTTATTTACCTATTTAACCTGGTGGTGGTACTGGGCATTGAACCCAGGGACACTCTTCCTCTGGGCTGCATTCTGAGCCCTTTTTATTTGAGACAGGGTCTTAACTAAATTGCTAAATTGTCCAGACTGGACTTGAACTTGTGACCCTCCTGCCTCAGCTAGAGTTATAGGAATGTGCCAGTGTACCTGGCTGTATATATTTGCTTTTTGAAGCATTTTTATATTTATAGTGGTTCCTTTAAAAGCTTTGTCAGATATCTAACAGACTTCTAACATCTGATTCATCTTGATAGGTTGTGTTGATTAGCTTTTATTAGGTAAGTTACAATTTTTTAACTTTTTGAGTCAGATTTTCACTATGTTGTTCATACTGGCCTTGAACTTGATTGTAGCTCAGTGTCTCTCTGTGTCTGTCTGTCTGTCTGTCTCTCTCTCTCTCTTTCTCATTCTCTCTTGTTGGGCGTCAGGGTCCCACTATGTAACCCAAACAGGCCTCAAACTCAAGGAAATTATCCTACCTCAGCATTCCAAGTGCAGGCATTACAGGTGTCCCTGCCTGCCTCTTTAGATTCTCATATTATTAAATTATCTGTTTCCTTCCCAATTTTGATAATTGTGCTTTTTTACTCTAGATCAGGTATGTCCAACCTGTGGTTGAGGGGCTGCATGTGACAACACACCTTGGTGTAAGATAGGGCACAGTGCAGGGCTCCTTCTGCTTTCTGTATCCGCCAAGCATAATCAATCAAATTGAAATCCTCATATATCAGATATTATATGCACTTATTTGACTTGTTGAGTACCTACATGTGTATAGGTGTATTTGTGATTCCATTTTCAATTGAGATACCCACAAATTTTCAAATGGAATGTATAGAGTTGTAATCATGCCACTCAAAGAAAAAAATTTTGTTTGTTTGTTTTGGTACCGAGGATTGAACTCATGACCTCACACTTGGCAGAGAGAAATTTAATCATGTCTTTTTACCAAACTTTTTACAAGACCTATCTTCCCTGGCTAAGTATGTGGCGCCCACCTGTAATCCCAGTACTTAGGAGACCGAGGAAGGATAATTTCTTGGAGTTTGAGGCCAATCTGGGTTACATAGTGGGATTGCTGATGCCCAACCAGAGACAGAGATAGAGACAGAGACAGAAGACAAGAGGATTGCTGTGGGTTTGAGCCCAGTCTGGGCTACACAGTGAGTTCAAGGCCAGCCTGAGCTACATAGTAAGACCCTCTCTCAAAAAACTGAAAGGGTTGGTGGGCGAGACTTAGCTTCCTTAAAGAAAATTGTCCTTTGCTTCACAATCAAACTTTATTGATGTTCTTGTTTTTTGGTTGTATGTAGACTTATGAACAAGTATTTTTCAAGGACAAAGCGTATGAACAGTAAATTTAGATCAGAATTTTCCGATGAGTACCTCAAACTTACCAAGAATTGCAGCCACTCATATTGAACTAGATGTCGATATGTTAGTTTCAGAAAAAAAAGGTAAGCCATCCTGCTAATTTTATATTTGTCGCTTTTTTTTAAAAGAATGTTATAATAAAAAAGTGTTTTTGGTTTTTTGAGATATGTTGTGGTGACAGTGTCTCTAATCCCGGGATTTGGGAGGCTGAGGCAGGAGGAGTGTGTTTGGGGAAGAACTAACAGCAAGTTCAAGGCCAGCTTCAGCTACGTAGTGAGACTGTCTTGAAAACCCAAAAGGAAATTAAAAAAAGGAAGTTTTGTTACTCATATACATTCACTGTGTGGCCCAAGATAATTCTTTACTAGTTGTGGCCCAGACAGCCTTTCCCACTGCCTCTTTCTCTGCTGTCTTCCATCTTGCTAGATGGATATCAGTTTTGTTGGTCTTTCCAAAGATTCAGCATTGAGTTTCATGCCTTCCCACTACAGATATGTCCTTTGATTTTTATTTCATCCTACTTACTTTAATTTTGCTGTTTTCTATTTTATGAGGGCCATGTTCAAGTTGTTTTTTTGTTTGTTTGTTTGTTTGTTTTTGTCTTTTTGAGACAGGGTTTTGCTATGCAGTTCAGGCTAGCCTCAAACTCAAAGCAGTCGTGCCTCAGCCTCCTGAGTGCTGGATTACATGTGTGCACCAAAGTGCCTGGATTTTATTTATTTTATTTTTATTGTTGTAAAGATTTTTATTTTCATTTCTAGTGTAAGTTTTTTGTTATTTTTGTGGTATTGGAGAATTGAATCTAGGGGGTACTCTCCCACTAAGTTACATCTCTTTTTTCCTGCCTCAGCCTCCTGAATAGTTGGGATTATGGGTATGTGTCATTGCTCTAGGCAATGGTATGCATTTTGGTCGGTCTTTTTTTTTTTTTTCTTTGTTGCCAGTACTACTTGAGATGAAAATAAGGGCTTCGCGCATGCTAGGCAGTCCTCAGGTATATATTTGGAATGTCATAAATGTTCAAATGTAGAAGGTAAGATTTTACTTAAAATTTCCACCAGGTTTATGGCTGCATCTATAATCAAATGCCTTACTATTTCTGCGGTATTTATACTACATTAGATAAAGTAATAAATAGCTTTATGCCAATTCAGGTTTTTTTTTTAATGTGTTTTGAAGATAACAGTTTTTAAAAAGTTTCAGATTTTGAATAAGGAAATGTAAACTTGATGACTACTACATTTCTCTTTTTCTTTTTCATTCATTCATACTTTTTTTAAAAACAGTACTGGTGACTAAACCTAGGGTGCACTGAGCTACATCCCCCTGCCTGCCTTTAAAATTTTGAGACAGGGATGGTCTTGTTAAACTCCCAGGTTGGTCACCAATCTATGACCTGTTACCTATTTTGGTTCCTACTATTTGTCTTTTTTGTCATATCACTTTACAACTATTGTAGAAAATAATTTAGCAGTTTCTTTGGAAAATAAACACATATCTAAAATTTCCTAGACATTCTATTACTGGGTATTTACCAAAGAGAAATGAAAGCATGTCTTACATTTAATAGTAGTGACTACTGTTTTTTAAAATTGTTTTCAACTTCCACAAATGAGAACATGGTGACATTTCTTCTGTGGGTGGCTTATTTCATTTAACTTAATGTCTTTCTGTTTGATCCATGTTATCACAAATGACAGGATTTCATTATGCATTATCTTTACGACTGAGTAATATTTCATGATGTATATATACCACATTTTCCTTTATCCATTTATCTGTTAATGTACACCTTGGTTGATTTTCATAATATGGCTTATAATAGTGTGGCCATTAATGTAGGGTTGTAGGTATCTATAATAGTTTCATTTCCTTTGGATATCTTTTCAATAGTGAGATAAGGTAGTTTTGTTTTGAGTTTTTTTGGAAGGGTTTTTTCATTGTTTGTGTTGTGGTTATACTAACCTTCATTCCCACTAATTATGTATAAGTTCTTTATGATGACTCCATCATACGCATTGTTAATTTTTGTTGTTTTGATAATAGCATTGTAACTGGAGTGAGAGAATAACTCATTGTGGCCTTGGTTTGAATTTCTCTGTTGATGTGATATTGAACATATTTTCCATATAAGTTGTTGGCCGTTTGTATGTCTTTTGAGAACTGTCTATTCAGATCATTTATTTATTTGTGGTAATGGTGATTGAACCCAAGGCTTTGGCACTGAACCATATCCCCAGCCCCATTCATTCATTCATTCATTCATCCATTTATTTATAGTGTTAGAATTATAACTAGGGTCTTCCCAATGAGCTATATCTCTAGCACCTTTTTATTTTGAGACCTCCAGCACATTTTAATTTTTTAAATTTTGAGACAAAGTCTTGCTAAGTTATTAAATTGGCTAGGTTGGGTTCAAACTTGTGACTCAACTGCCTCAGCCTCCCACAGTGCTGGTATTACAGGTATTTGCCATTACACCTGACATACTTTTTAAAATGTAGAATTGTTGTTTTATGTAGAAGACCTAAGAAACCCACCAAAAGATTCGTAGAACTAATAAATCCAGCAAAGTACCAGGACACAAAATCAATACACAAAAATCAATAGCATTCCTGTACACCAACAGTGAACCCACCAAGAAAGAAATCAGGAAGACAGTTCCATTCACAGTAGGTTCAAAAGAGAAAAAAGGTAAATACCTAGAAGTTAATCTAAACAAGGAAGTGCAAAACTTCTACTATGAAAACTGTAGTACTCTGAAAAAAAAAGAGATTGAAGAGGCCATCAGAAAATGGAAAGATAACCACTGTTCTAGATAGGCAAGACTAATATTGTCAAAATGGCCGTATTGCCAAAAATGATATATAAATTTAATGTAAACCCAAAGTTTCAGTAACATTTTTCACAGAACTAGAAAAACATCCTAAAATTTATATGGAACCAGAATAGATCCAGAATAGCAAAAGCAATCTTGGGCAGCAGAACCTAGGACAGAGGCATCACAATCCCACATTTCAAGCTATATTACATAGCTACTGTGATTAAAAACAAATAGTACTGCCACAAAAACAGACATTTGGATCAGTAGAACAGAACAAAGGATGCAGAAACAAGCCCAGGCACATTCGGCTATTTGATCTTTGGCAAATTGGCCAGAAACTTCAGTGGAAAGAAGATAGCTTTTTTTAACAAATGATGCTGGGACTATACACATGGAGAAAATTGGATCTAAACCCCTTTCTCTCATTGCGTACTACACTAAAATCAAAATGGATCAAAGATTAAATATTAAAACAAATACTTAATCTGCCAGAAGATATAATAGGTAAAACTCTTGAAGAAAGAGGTATAAACAAAGATTTTGAGCAGAGTCTCATTTTCACAATAAAGAACACCTACAATTAGCAAACAGGATTATATCAAATTAGAAAGCTTCTGCACAGCAAAGGAAACAACCAACAAAGTGAAGAGACAGCCTACAAAATGGGAATTTTTTTTTTTTAAATTTTGTGACAGGGTTTGCTATGTAATTCAAAATGACCTTGATGGTCACTATGTGTGCAGCCCATGCTGGCTTTGACCTCACAGTGATTGTTTTGCTTCAGCCTGGCACCATGCCTGGCAGGGAAGAAATTTTTGCCAGCTATCCCTCATTTAGACACTGGACTAATAATCTAGAATATATATATATAAATAACTCAAAATTAGACCCCTCAAAATGAAAGACCTAATTTAAAAAATGAGAAATGGAAATGAATAGACATTTCTCAAAAGGAATAATACAAATGGCCAACAGATAGATGAAAAAATGTTCAGCATCTTTGGCCAATTAAGCAATGCAAATCAAAAGAACGCAGAGATTCTGTTTTACTCCAGAAAGAATGGCTATCATCAACTCAAAAAACTAAGACAAAACAAACAACAAATGCTGGTGTGATTGAGAAAAAAAGAAACCCTCCTACATTGTTGATGGGAATACAAACTAGTATAAGTACTGTTAAAATCAGAATGGTTAGTCCCCAAAAAAATTAAAAATAGAAATTCCATGTGACCCAGCAGTACTTCTGAGTATCTGTCTGAAAAAGCTAAAGCCATCATAGTACAATGATACAAGCATATCCATGTTTATAGCAGCACTACTCACAGTAGCTAAATCACAGAAGTGACTCATCAACAGATGAATGGATTAAAAAAATGTGATATAGCCAAGTGTGGTGGTGCATACTTGCAATCCCAGCACTCGGGAGGCTGAGGAAGGAGGATCGCCACGAATTCAAGGCCAGCCTGTTCTACATAGTGAGACCCTGTCTCTCCCACACCACAAGGAGCAAAATAAAAGAAAGATGATAGGAAATAGTGAGATAGACTTTGCAGAGATAGAGTGGGAGGAGATGGGAGGGGTGTGGTAAGGGACTTGAAAAGATAAAAATGTGATATATATATATTATATATATATATAATCAGCCCATGATGAATGTGTTCATTATATATTGTGAACATATACTAACAAAAAATTATAAAAATATTTTAGCAGGTCCCCTTTCCTTATGTTTGTAATTTTAATTACATTTCTCTGTTTTTTCTTTTTCTTTCCTTTTTTTTGGGGGGGTGGGCAGGTACTGGAGATTGATTCCCAGGCCTTCTCACTGAGCTGTATCCACAGCCTCTGACTTTTTTTTTTTTTAATTTTCTCCTGCCTCAACCCCCTAGGAATGCTAGCAGGTATGCTATAGGCATGCACCATTGCATCTGGCTTTAGTCATTAATTTCTTAATAACACCTCTATCCTTTGTCCTGCACGAATTTCTGTCACTTATGTTTCATACATACTGCAATTTCTCATTTAGGTTTTTGGTCATTTTGTGTGTGCATGTGGTGCTGGGGATTGAATCAGGACCTCATGCATATGTACTAGGCAAGTGCTCTACTGTATTGAGCTATTTCTCAGTCATTTTTGAAGATTTTTTGAGACATAATCTTGCTAAATTGCTCAGGTTGTCCTCAAATTTGGGTTTCTCCTGCTTTAGCTTCCAGGGTAGCTGGGATTGCAGATATGTGCCACCAAGCTTGGCACCTCTTATAATTTCCATTTTCCCTTATCTCTTTAACTTCTATGATTTCTTCATATCTGTATTCTTCCTTTATAATGTTCTCTTTGTTATCTTGTGCTTGCTACTTGTATTTGGAGTTCATTCCACGGTTATGTTTTTTTTTTTCAGATCTGCCTGTTTTCATATTGTCCCTTTATTGTGTTGAAGACTTCACATACTTGAAGTCTTTCAGATGGCTAAATTATCTGTAGTTTCTATATTACATCTTTATTTATCGATGTAATGGGTTTGTTGATCTATTCCAAGAGTATTAGGTTTTCTTATGTGTACTGTGTAGTTTTATTGTGTGAGGTTGGTTTTGAGTGGGAGTTTTATTTATGCTCTGGATTGAGAGGGCTTCTCATGAGATGGTTTTGTTTGTAAAGTTCCAAGTAAGCTTCTTACTAGTTTCTTGACTTGGCATGCTTTGTGCTATGCAAATTTTGGTTGTTGTTCTGTGCCTGAAAGTCTTTGGTTGTTTTCTGAGTGTGGATGACTCAAGGGTTAGCAAGGACTTTGAGCTGCAGGGCACCTAAAGCCTGTTCCTGGCTTCATAGAAGGAGTTGAGTTTTACCTTTTAAACTTTGTTTTCCTTTTCACAGTTACTGTATTGATTGATAACTTCTGTGGTCACTTGAATCTGTGCTTACTGCTTGGGTTTTTGAGTTCTGTTTTGGCACTTCAAAATTTATTAATTTTTTTAATTTTGTTTTTTGTTTGTTTTTGTTTTTTTTGAGACAAGATCTCACTATGTACCTCAAGCTGGCTTTAAACACACTGTGTAGTCCAGGCTGGCCTCAAGCTTGTGGTGATTCTCCTGCCTCAGCCTCGTGAGTGCTGGCATTATAGATTTCTCTATCACGCCTGGCCTACGTATTTTTTAAACTACACTGTAGTTTAATGCATTTTAGTAATTTTATGTGTTGGGAAGCAGGGTCATTTAGTCTTTCCCTAACCACTTAGACATCCATTTTGAATTGAAGTCTGCCAGTCAGTTTTCTGAGATTAAATTCCACTTAACCTAATGATGTAAAAATAACTAGTTTGTAAACTTGTGTATTTTGGTATTTTATTTTTGTGGTGCTAGGAATAAATAAACCTTGGGCCTTAGGTATGTTAGGCAAGGTATTGCCTACTATGTATATGTTTGTTTGTTTGTTATTTGTCCTACGGGTAATTGAACCCAGGACTTTCACACTGAGCTATAGCCCCAGCTCTTTTTTCGCTTTTTATTTTTGAAACAGGGTTTTGCTAAGTTGCTGAACTTCCCAGTGTGGGCTTATTTGCTGTCCCCTGCCAAACTCCCAGAGTGCTGGGATTACAGGCCTGCAAGACCACATCTGGCTCCTACTGTGACCCTTAAAAAGAGGCTCATCTCCCCCTCTTAAAGCCACCTCTCCATGATTTTAGCAGCATGGCATTCAGAATAAATCAGCTTAATAAGCATGAGTGAACTTTGAAGTGATGAGACCACTCAAAGGACATTATATAGAAAACTGGTTAGTAGGTTTATCTTTGAATCTTAAGTGTTTTCATATAATAATCAAAACTCACCATGGCAACTAATACTGAATGATTGAGCCAGGACCATACTTACTTGCTGTATACTAATTATACCAGTGTTATTCAATACTCATGAGTTCATTTGGAAAATGTAAAATGGATCTCATTTTCAGTGCAATCATTTATGTAATTTTAAAGTTTGTTGGTAAATAAAGAGGCAAATAGCAAAAACAAACAACTGCTAAACAACCTTTAGTTTTGTCTTGGGGTTCAGATACTCTGGATGCTGGGTAATATCAGAGTTTAATCAGTATAGAAGTATGATTGTTGATATTATAGACTTGGATTTGCTACTTATTTCTCATTGAAACTTCTTCATGCCTTTAGTTTTTGAATTCTGAAATTCTCTGGAAGAATTCTCTGGAAAGCTTTCCAGCAAAAAAGTCTTTCTCAGTTGTATCTCTTCCTTTCTACATGTACAAAGCTGGATTTCTTCTTCACTGTTTAGATACTCTTTTTCATTTAAATTCTCTTAAAACTGATTGTTTTTTTAATTTTTAATTTTTTTTTTGAGTTAGCGTTTCACTATGCAGTTCAGGTGGGACCTTGAACTCACTATGTATCCTAAGCTGGTCTCAGACTTCTGGCAATCCTCATGCCTCAGCCTCCTGAGTGCAGGGATTACAGGCATGTGCCACCACACCCAGTTTAAAATTGATTATTTACTGATTTGTGTGCCATGCCCCTTCTTCCACCCTCATCTTTTCGGTATTGTATTAATCTTCAATATTCCTTACTATTTTGAAAAACTTTATACTGAGAAAAAGATGAACTTGTGTTGTTAGTGTGCTAGGTTGACTTGGAAATTCATGAGAATCTGAGAATCAGTTGTTGAACTTCAAAAGAAATAGAGCAATGGATGGGACTGTATTGAATCACCTTCTTACACAGATAAAATAAATATTTGATGAGGCCATCTTTTCCCTTCTTCCCTCCTTGGGATTGAACCCAAGACCCCACACAATGCTAAGCATATCCTGTTCCACTAAACTACATATCCAGTCCCAAATTAAGTCTTTCTTGCTTAAAACATAGGGATGTCTGTCCATCTTTTGTGTCCTTAAGTAACAACTGTCCTTCATTTAGGTGTTAGACATTTCATATTAACTTTCTCGGTATTTTTTAAATGTGATTATATGTACATAGAGATATTTTCTGTCAACTTTTGTAGCCTCTATTTTGCTTTTTAAAATTTTGCACATGCAAAGTTTGCATGTTTCTTCCTTAGTTGAGTTGGGGGCCCATAATACTAATGCCCATCTGCTAGAAGAACTCAGAAAAACTTTTATATTCATGATTACCTTTTGTTATAATGCAAGTATTCCATAACGATAGGAAAGGAAGAAGTTAAATTATTATTAGCAAATGACATGGTACTCTGTGTAAAAGATCCCAAAAATTCTACCAAAAGACTTCTAGATTGAATAACCAGATTCAGGAGTGTAGCTGGATACAAAGTCAACACTCAAAAATCAATAGCTTTCCTGTACATGAGTAACAGACTCGCTGAGAGAGAAGTTAGGGAAACCACACCCTTCACACTAGCATCCCAAAAAAATGAAATACCTAGGAGTCAATCTAACGAAGGAAGTAGATGTCTACTTTGAAAACTACAGTACTCTGAAAAAGGTGATTGAAGAAAATACCAGAAAATGGAAATATACTCTTGCTCTTGGGTAGGAAGAACCAATATAGTGAAAATGGCCATATCTCCAAAGTCGTTACACAGATTTAATGCAATTCTGATAAAAATTCCAACAGCATGTCTCTCAGAATTAGAGAAAACAATCCTAAAATTCATTTGGAACCGAAGAGACTTAGAACAGCAAAGGAAATTCTGGGCAACAAAGGTAAGGTGGGGGCATTATAATCCCAGACATAAAATTATACTACAAAGCTACTGTGATAAAAACAGCATGGTACTGGGGGGAAAAAACAGACCTGAGGATCAGTAGAACAGATTACAAGATACAGAAACAATTCCAGACATACTTAGCCACCTTATCTTTGACAAATCTGCCAAATACATTCACTAGAAAAAAAGATAGCCCTTTTAATAAACAGTGCTGGAAAAACTGGCTTTGCACATGCAAAAGATTAAAATTAGACCCATATCTTGCACCATGCACTAAACTAAAATCGAAATGGATCAAAGATCTAAACATAAAACAGAAGCGTTAAATCTACTAGAAGATAGAATTGATAGTACTCTTGAAGACATTGGTGTAGGCAAAGATTTAATGAACAAAACTTCAGTTGCACAGGAACTATTACAGAGAATCAACAGCTGGGATCTCATCCAGCTGTGTAAAAAGCTTTTACACAGCAAGAGAAACCACCAAAAGAGTGAAGCGACAACCCACACATTGGGAAAGTTTTTTTGTCAGCTGTTCCTCAGATTACTATTGAGAACTTATAAAGAAGAAGAAGAAGAAAAAAATCAGACCCCCCCCCAGCCAAATTTAAAGACCCAATCCAAAACTGGGCATCTGAGATGCATGCACACTTCTTGGATGAAGACATACAAACAGCAGATAAATACATGAAAAAATGTTCAACATCACTGGTCATTCATGAGATGCTAATTAAAACAACAGATTTCATCTCTCGCCAGAAAGAATGGCTGTTATCTAAAAATCAACCAACACAAAATACTGAAGGGGATGTGGGGGAGAAAGGATTCCTTCTTCACTGTTGGTGGGAGTGTAGACTGGTGCAACCATTGTGGGAATCAGTGTGGAGATTCCTCAAAAAACTAGAACTAGAGGTTCCATTTGACCCAGCTATTCCTCTCCTTGGTAAATCCCAGGAAGAATTAAAAGCATCATACCACAGCGATATATGCACACCCATGTTCATAGCAGCACAGTTTGTAATAGCCAAATCTTGGAAACAGTTCAAATGCCCATCAACTGAAGATGTGGGGTTTTTTCCCATACAACGGAGTACTACTCTGCCATAAACAAGGATATGCTCAAGACATTTCAAGGAAAATGGATGCACTTTGACACCATACTCTTAAGTGAAATAAATTGGACACACTTGTGTAAACCACATTGTTTTTCTGGTGTGAGAAAGTAAAAGTATAATGACCAAAATGTGTAGTAGGTATTGTGAAATAAAATGTTCAAATGTGGAGGGGAATAAGGGAGGGGGAAAGGGTAGAAAAGAAGGAAAAAGTTAAAAAAAATGAGAAAAAAAAGGAAAGAATAGAAATAAAGGGTTTATAAATGGAGAGAGGAGGAGGGGTTGAAGTGAGGGTAGGAAATGGGGAAAAAAAAGAATCAAATTATATCATGTACCAGGTACAAATTCTTTATGATGAATGTGATCATTATATCTAAAATGTACCAATAAAACAACTAATAAGGTATTCTGATTAATGTCAACAGAGAGAAAAGGTATGAAGTCTTAGGAGAAAGCAGATGAAAGCTTGAGTGTAGAACAGCAAGGTGCTTGCTTAATTCAGAAACAACGTAAGACAATACACAGGAATATTTTCAAGCAAGAAATCTTACCTAAGCCTTGGGATCAGAGGGTGTGTGTGTGTGTGTGTGTGTGTGTGTGTGTGTTGGTTTTTTAATTAAGGGTTAGCCTCAGTAGGGCTGGTATCAGCTACTGGGACTTAGGTCTGCCCAGAGGTCAACCTGGGTACAATAGGCCTCAAGCATACTAAAACAATCTCACCTGCATCCCAGTAAGTCATATGTTAGCATGAACTATCTGAAGAAACTAGTATATTGTGGTCCAGAGCCTCAGGTGAACTAAAATACTCTTCATCAGGTGGATTATGGCATGGGTTCAGAGGTTGTCTCCCACAAGCACGGCAGGGGTGAGCCTTTAGGGCTTTTTTAGGAATCCGCAAAGTTTGAGCAACTCCAACCTGCCAGGAAAACCCCTTCTTGCACACTGGTAAATGTATGTTCAGTTTTCAAGACCCTGGATAATCGTCACCTCTCTCAGTTACCTGATTTATGGACTGCTTGTGTTTTGTTGTTTTTTTGAGACAGGGTCATACTGTTTAGTTCAAGCCAACCTTGAGCACTCTGCAGCTCAAGCTGGCCTCGGACTCTTCATCATCATCCTGCCTTGACCTTCTGAGTGTTGACTCAAACCTGTGTATCACCACTCCTGGTTCTGATGAACTCTTTTTAAGAGTTACTTGCTTTCATATCATTGTCTCTACAGTTACACATAAACTCCTTTGTAGCTATGTGTTGTCATTTCATTCATACTACCTCAAAGTGAGCACTTTGATCCTTTTCCTCTAATCTCTGTTCTTTGGTTTGGAAAATTGTTTTTGTGTATTCCCTTTAATCAAGTTTGTTTGCTTGCTTGCTTGTACATGTTAGTGTGCATGTGTATGCTTATTGTAACAAAGTCCAACTGTGTAGTACAGGCAAGCCTTGAACTCAAGATCTTCCATGCTTCACCCTTTCAAGTGCTGGAATTAAAAGCATGTGCCACCACACCTGACTGATCAAGATCTTTGTATGCTTTTTACATATGATTTTTTTTTTTTTTTGGTACCAGGAATTGAACCCAGGGTCTTGCGCTTGCTAGGCAGGCTCTGTGCCACCAAGCTACATCCCTGACCCCTGCATATGATATTTTGATGATAAAATACATAATAAATGTAAGGCTATATAAAACAATATTTTGTTTTCAAATATATACAACAATTATTTGAATTTATGTAACAATAATGTATATATGTCTTCTGGGAGACTCATTCCTACTTTAAGAATGAGGTATTTGCATTTTCATTTTACATCAGAATGACTATGTGCTTCTGAGGTTTACATATTACACAACTCCTGAACAACTTCTGCGGCTGTTTATATCACATTCTTTTATGTGGTTCTCTCCATAATTGTGCATATTATGAGCTGTAAACATCATACGCTAATCCTTTTTCTTTTTTAAGGTTTTTTTTTTTTTTTTTTTGGCGGCACTGGGGATTGAACTCACGACCTTGCGCTTGCCGGGCAGGCGCTTAGACCGCTGAGCTTGCTCCACAGCCCTCTTTTTAAAGTTTTTTTTGAGAGAGGGTCTCACTGTGTAGTTTGGGCTGGCCTTAAACTTGCGACAATCTTTTTGCCTCACACCACCATACCACATTATACTAGTCTTGAACCCTTTCTTGAAGGCAGAAATTAATGCTGTATCTTCCTTTCCATGACTGATGTGAATAGTTTGTTGTATCAACACTGGTGCTATTTTTTAGTTCTTAGGTTTAGCTTCCATGTGTTACCTCAGCAGTTTATCTTTTCTGACAGAACACTTGTGTGTGAAACACAGATGACCTCTCTTCTCTCAGTAGCATAAATTAAGGTATCTCTGAACTAAATCAGATTCTGTAACATGATAGATTGTGTATTAGTTTCTGTTGCTGCTGTAACAAAATCACCCTAAACTTGGTAGCTCAGAGGAATATACATCTTATTCTCTTACTGTTCTGAGGCAGGAAGTTTAAAATTAATTTTACTGGGTAAGTGCTAATGTCTTGGCAAGATTGATTCTGTTGCAAGCTGTGAGGGAGGATCTATTTTCATTTGTTGTTCAGCTTCTAGTGGTCGGCTTTCTTGTAATGTCTAGTATCTTCAAAGTACATCGTTCCAATCTCTGCCTCTGTTATCAGTTGCTTTCTGTTCATCTGTAGTTTAATCTGCATCTGCCCACCCCCTTCTTCCTAGTATTGAGGATTGCAGACTTTTACACTGAGCTGCATCCTTTACTCTTTTAGGACATTTTTAAAATTTTGAGACAGGGTCTTTCTAAGTTGCTGAATCACCCAGGTTGCTCTCAAACTTGCCAATCTTCCTGCCTCAGCCTCCCAGAGTGCTGAGATTATGGGTGTGCTCCAACATGCCCAGCTTTGCCTCTTACAGGGTCATTTAAATACATTTATGACTTGATGGACGTATTTCAGGTGGAAAATGTTTCTCACCTGAAGGTTCTTAATTTAGCATCCAGGCATGGTGGCGAATGCTATAATTCAGGCACTTGGGAGACTAAGGCAGGAGTACGGCAAGTTCCAGGCTAGCCTAGGCTACTGTGAGACGCTGTTTGCCCCTGCCCCACATCAGAAAGCCTTAGTCACATTTGCAAAGTCCGTTTTGCCATGTAAAGTAACACAGGTTTTGAAGATTAAGGTTTCTTTTGGGGGCATGATTTTTTATCCACCCACATATTATAGTGAAAAAGCAATGTTTGGGGGCTGACACACACACACACACACACACACCCTTGAATCACTCAGTCATTGTACTCAGCTCTCGATGCTCATTTTTTGGTCATGCCTGTTACATAAATGGTTTCCGTATGGGCATCATGCACAACCCCCCGACTATTGTTTAACGTTGCCATTTTGTGTTGTAGTTGGTGTAATTCGGTGCCCAGTATGCCGCCAAGAATGCAGACAGATAGACCTTGTGGATAATTATTTTGTGAAAGACACATCTGAAGCCCCTAGCAGTTCTGATGAAAAATCAGAACAGGTATGCCTCTCAATTTTTCTTTGTATTCCTACCTTGATGTCAAAATGTAAATTATAAGAAAAATACATGTTTGGGGTATTAAGTGATTTAGGCTTTAGTTTTATCTTTCAAATTGAAAATAAAGGTTAGCTTTCTTCTACACCATCAAACTTGGTTAAATGAAACTAAAACTATGAGTTAAAAAGTGAAATCTTGTGTACACTTTGTGTTCTGAGCCTGAGATTTTTACCTACCTAAAAGTTGGATCTATAAGGAAAGAATTTAGTTGCAGATAAATAACTAACAAAAATTACTCTTTATAGCGAATCTGCTAGTATATTTGACAGCAAGTTAGAATGTTTTCACCATTTTATTTTGAGGATCTCTGGTAAATTTAATGTAGATTAGTATTTATTTCTTCTTTTAGGTATGTACTAGTTGTGAAGACAATGCTAGTGCAGTTGGCTTTTGTGTAGAATGTGGAGAGTGGCTATGTAAGACATGTATTGAAGCACATCAAAGAGTAAAATTCACTAAAGATCACTTGATCAGGAAGAAAGAAGATGTCTCAGGTAAGATACATTTAGTTTTAATGATTATAATTAACCTTTTGATCTCATAACATTTTCTACTTATTTATAAAAGTCTTGCATACCAGCATCAATTAAAATTTAGAAAATTAGTAAAGCATTTTATTATGTGTAGTTGAAAAAAGTATTTGTTTTATTTTGCTACAGAGTCTGTTGGAGCATCTGGTCAGCGCCCTGTTTTCTGCCCTGTACACAAACAAGAACAATTGAAACTTTTCTGTGAAACATGTGATAGACTAACATGTAGAGACTGTCAGCTATTGGAACACAAAGAACATAGGTACAGAAGTCATAATTGCTTACTGAGAAGCATTATAAAAACTGCTTATAAATTTTGTCTCAGTATTTGTAATCTAAATTTTATGTATTTTATTTGTTGAGGCATTATGTGTTTTGACAGATTTGATGGTTTTCATATTCATCTCTAATTGTCTTACAAATATTTGTTGAAATGTATCATTATGTCGGTTTGCTTTGTATGAATAGAATTACATTATTTCTTTGTTATTTTGGTTCAGATATGCTTTTACTAACTAATATATTTAGGCCGTAGGTTGTAATCTGTAAAGACAGTATGAATATGGCTAATTTCTCATGGATGTGGGTGATAGCCAATTTTAACATCAAAACATAGATATACTGATATCAAATTAGGTGTATAACTTGCAGGAAAACTATGAATTTATAAACAGCTAAGTAAGTGCCATTCATTACTCCATAATACATAACTTTTAGGCATAGAGTTACTCCTTAATATGTAACTTTATATGTTAACCATATTTTACCTTGAGAGTCAGTAGTATTTACTTATGAGTCTGTTTCACCTGAGTACTAAAGTTTTTAGTCAGGTATATAACAAAAGTCTTCATTTATTAAATTTCTCTAGCTTCCGGAGCATCCGTTTATTATAAGTGAATAAACATGGTCTGACTTATCCACAGTCTAAAATTTTCTAAAGTGTTTTCTAAGAAAAATATTTCTGAATGAGTGGAAATAAATTCTATGAGTCTATTGTCAGGCAGTGGTGGCACATCTAATCTCAGCACTTGGGAGGCTGAGACAGGAGAATTGCTGAGAGTTGAAGGCCAACCTGGGCTACATAGTTCAAGATCAGACCAAACTACATAGTGAGACCCTGTCTCAATACCCCCAGCCCCACCCCAAAAGGCAAAGCAGGGGGTAGGAGAAATTGGGTTTTAAATTCCCCTCCCTCTCCTCTCTTTTTGAGAAGACTGTGGGAATTGAACCCATGGTCTTCACACTAAGTCTCCACTCTTTTTTAGACAGTTTCTGTCTGTGCAGTTTAGGTTGACATTGAACTCATTTTGTAGCCCTGGCTGGCCTCAAACTCTGAGCAATCCTCCTGCCTCAGCCTCCTAAGTGCTGGAATTGCCTGCATGTGCCAGTGTGCCCAGCATATACTATAATCTTAATTGCTAGCAATTGTTGCATCCTTACTATGTGCCTACCACATTCAATTTTTTTTTTTTTTTGGTACCAGGGATTGAACTCATGACCTTGTGCTTGCCAGGCAGGTGCTTAAGCCACTCAGCTAAATCCCCAGCCCCTACCACATGTAATTTATAAAGTTTAGGTCCTGGTATTATGATTCTATAGGTGAAGGAATCTGCTCACAGAAAGCTTTAGTAATCTGTATAAGGTCTCATAGTAAATTGTTAGGGCCAGGATTTTGGTTTGGTTTGGTTTGGTTGTTTTGATGATGGTGTTGGTATTAAACCGGGCCTTATGTATGCCATGCAAGTGCTTTACCATGGAGCTAAACTCCATTCCTCAGATACCTTATTCAGTGGTTTCTTTGGAGAATGGACCCAAGGCTTTTACACTGAGCTACATCCATAACCCTCTTAATTTGTTTTTTTTTTTTTTTTTTTTTTTTTTTGAGACATGGTTTTGTTAAGTTCCCTCGTTTGCTCTTGAACTGATGAGCTTCCTGGCTCCCGGAGTGCTGGATTAGCAGCCATTTCCCCACCCTTTTGAGTTTTTATGGAGGTTCATTCACTATATAGGCATGGCAGATGAAGTCATTGGTCATCTGTAACCACCTCAGCCTTCAGACCTTCTCTCTTCCTTCTGAGCTTAGAGGATAATGCTGAACGTTCTAACCCTAACCCGCTTGTCACCTGGCTGTCCTGGAACCTCAGCCATCAGTTACACTTCATTGGCGTATAGAAATACAGTCACAATTGGGCATGATGGCACATTGCCGAAATCATAGCACTCAGAGAGGCTGAGACAGGAGGGTCACTGTTTCAAGACTTGCCTGGGCAACTTAGTGACTTGGACTCTGTCTCAAAGTAGGAAAAAGCAAAAACAAAACGACTGGGGAATGCGGCTCAGTGCAAAGGCCTTGGATTCAACCCCAGTACTACCACCTGCACTCCCATCCCCAAATCCAGAAATTTCAAGGGTTTTTGGAACTGTGTTCCAGGGATGAAGACAAAGAAATATAGTCATGTTTCAACAACCACTGAAGGAGGGACTGTGTATATATATTACATATATAGGTGGCCCCATTAGATTATCCTAGCTGCCTCAGTCTGGGCATGTATACTTACTCTCTGATGTTGGCATAATGACCTGATTGCCTTATAATTCAGTTCTCAGAACCTGTGCCTTTCTTAAAAGGATGCATGACTGTACTTCATATCACAATATCACACACCACTTTTTTTTGTTCATACTTCCATTATATTTTTCCTGGATGTACTGTTATTGAACTTATGTCATGGTACCTAAAAAACTGAGGTTCCCATTACTGTAACAAATGTATTATCTCTTTACTTTGATGTTTACTATCAAATTCATTTCCTTCATGTTGCTGCCAGTATTACTTTGTTGAAGTATAGTTGTTCCCAGAAAACAATAATAAAACACTTTGCAGTGGTCTCCTAATGGTTAAAGTATGAAGTTTTCTTTCAGTATAGATATATTACCATCTTTTTCCTCCTTCTTTCCTGCCAGGTACTATGGGAATTGAGCTGGGTCTCACGAATCCTAGGGAAATGCTCTTCATCTCCATCCCCCTCACCTCTCTTAATTTTATTTGAGGCAGGGTCTGGCTAAGTTGCCCAAGCTAGGCTCACACTTGCAGTCCTGCTGCCTCAGCTTCCTGAGTAGCTGGGATTCCAGGTGTGTACCAGCACACCTTGTTACTCAATCTCACCAGCATCTTTCTGTGTTCACAAGACCACCTTCACTTCTGACACCATCTGCAGAGTTCAGTAAAAACCCAGAAGTAGCATGGTGAGCTGATTGGTTTTACTTCCTTCAAGCAGAGTCATGGCCTTCCAAGGAGGATGCTGACCGTTTGTTTACCCTGGGACTGCTGTCCATAAACTTTTTTTTTTTTTTGATACCGGCAATCGAACTCAACCTCATGCTTGCTAGGCAGGCGCTGTGCCGCTGAGATAAATCGCCAGCTGCTCTCCATAAACTAAACACTTTGTTGATTATTATACTGGGGAACCATGCAAAGGATAGCATCGGTGTAATCATAGGCTCCAAGGGCTCCTCAGGTTGTTCCAAAGTTAGCCAGGCAGGGGAAGAAAGGTTACTTACAAGTAGGTCCTATCTCTGAATTCACCTGGTTGTGTGTTCGTATGTAAGCCATTTCTGTTTTATAGGGACTGAATTTATTTAAATAAGCAAGTTGCTTATTTATTTGTCCTGGGGATTGAACCCATGGCCTTTGTACTGAGCTTATATCCCTGGCCCTTTTTTTATTTTTAAGACAGGGTCTCCCTAGGTCTCCTTCCTCAACCTGAACTTAAAAGTTGCAGTCTTCCTTCCTCAACCTCCCTGAGTGCTGGTGTTATAGGTATTTTGCTACAGCGTACAGCTTTTTCAGGAAATGCTCCTGAATGCTGCCTGACTTATTAGAGTATTTCTCTGGAATCATCCAAGACATAGGTATTTTAGGTGCCAGGATTACTTTACATTTTTCAGTCATACCAGTCTTGATTAATACTCAGTAGCAACTGAAGTATTTTTCAAATGGTGCCTATTGTACTGTAGTATCCAAACATTTTCAGCTCTAAAATGCTAGTGGATGCCACTGGGTAGCACTTGCACGGGCTGTCGCCATAGTTCCGTGTGCTAAATGTGCTGCTGACGCGTCCATAATCACCTGAGAGTGTATCATGGCTCCCAAAGTATTGAGAAGAGATTGCTTTTTACAATTCATGCATGGCTTTTGTTTGTGGCCTTTTCATGTATGGACTACTTTGGGGTAGGCTTTTCCCCCTTTAGTTTCGTTTAGTTTTTGCACATACTATTATGGAAAATTTCAAGCAAACGCGAAAGTAGAATAGTAAAGCGAACCCAGTTACCCTAATATGAAACTTTACCAATTTTCAAAAAATTAACCAACTTTTTTCATGTGTGCCTTGCCTATTCTCCCCTGATTATTATGACAAGTATCCCTGGCATCAGGAATGCCATCCTTTAACCATGGCATATAATGTACCACAAATGTCTTGGAACCTGTGTTTTGTTCTGTTGTTTTCTAAATAATCCAGCATACAGATAGTTCCAGTTGATGGTGGTTTTATTTAAAATATTGCAGAAGCAATAAATCCAAACTTTGAAATTTGATCTTTTTTCAGGCTAACTGTATGTGATATGATACTCTCACAGTGCTGGACACTTCATGTTGTAATGATAGAAACTAGTGATATTCTCAGACATGGAATATATAGTTATTCAAATCCAAAAATACTAACCAAAGATTGGACTTTTGTTTAGTTCTAAGGCTAAGGGGCAGTAGCAATTTATTTTTGTTTTTCTTTCTTTTTTAATTGAGACAGGGTCTCACTATATAGCTCAGGCCAACCTACAGTTTTCTATGTAGCCAAGACTAGCCTTGAACTTGGAATCCTTCTGCCTCAGCCTTCAGAGTGCTGGTATTACAGGCATGCATCACCATGCCTGGCTCTTTATTTTTCTTCATCTATGAAAGGTCACGATTTAGGTTATTTCTAGGAATTTGAACTATATGGGCAGGCGTTTGAACTTTTGCTAGATTTACCAATCAACCCTTATTGATCATGTATGTTACTGTGTTTAAGTCAGTCCTAATTTTGATTTTTAGTTTCTGATACTGTGACATCATCAGTGTAGTATATTACCACTCCTGAGACCTGTATCAAGTCAAAATCTTTTTAAACCGAATTATGACAGTAAGCTGATGAATTGATATAACCCTCTGTAATATAGTAAATGTAAATTGGACCCCTCCCATGTGAAGACAAATTGTGGTAGGAGAAAGAAAAAACATATACAAGATCAGTTGCTGTGAGCTGGACATGGTAGTGCATACCTGTACTCCCAGCACTTGGGATGCTGAGACACGAGAATCACTGAGAGTTCAAGACCATCCTCAGCTACATGGCAAGACTTTGTCTCCAAAAAAAGGAAAGAAAAAACAAAAAAGGTCAGTCAGTGTGTATTGCTCTCTTTTAGCCTCTTACTTTTTTTGTACTGAGATTACAGCCAGGGCTACTGTTAAAATGCTATGAGCCACCTTCTTTTTCAGCAGGCCACACAGGATTATTGTACTGAGAATTCATAGGCACTGACTTGCAGTTTTTTTCTTAAAATGATAAATCTCTTGTTTGTCCACCAAATTTCTTGGACTGTCTCTGTAGGCTTGAGCAATTCTAGTGGTTCCCATGTAGCATGTCTAACCCAGATTGGCCTTAAGGTGCACTTCATGTCTTCTGTTTTTCAGCACTAGGCAAGTAAAATGTGTATTTCAGTCTGATACAATATTCATACCAATACATTCAGCTAAAGGAGTGTAAGGACTTCACATGAAGTCTATTAAAATATTCTGATTTTAATGTAAACTTTAATTCCATCAGTCATTACCACTTCCCAGTCTAATATCTATTAGAACTTGACCTTAGTAGCTGTTTAGGAAAACAGACTTCAGACTCTTAGTGCACTGCCATTCTTTGTCACTATTAAATGTATCTTATCTATCCCCTGTGCCACCCCACCCCCCTTGTCCTTTGTGGTACCGTGATTGAACCCAGGGCCTTCACACTGAGCTATATGCTCAACCCTTTTCCGTTATTTTAATTTTGAGGCAGAGTGTTGCTAAGTCGTTACATTGCCCAGGCTGAACTTGAACTTGGGATCCTCCTGCCTTAGCCTACCAAGTGCCGAAATTACAAGTGTAGGCCAGTACACCTGGCTTCTTCTCGCTGGCTTTTTTACCTACTCAGGTGTATATAATTGACCCTAAACAACATGGGTTTGAAGTGTATCAACTGGTTTGTTTGTTTGTTTGTTTGTTTGTAGATTTGTGACAACTGGAAAAATGTTGATGGTCTGCGTAACTACAATGTATAGAGAAAAAATTAAAAATTAGGGATATTAAGTATCAATATACATGAAGATAATGGTCTATTTTGTCATTACTGTAAAATACAAATCTGTCAAAAGTTAGTTTATGAAAACCTAAACTCTGATATCTGTTCATTCACAGTTAAGAGAAGTGTAAAATGTAATGACATGTTACTGAATCGTCAGAAAATTAGCTGTAGTGCATATTACTGTTTGTAGTATACTACTGTAATAATTTCAGTCAGTCTGATTACTTTTGCTAAGCTTAGGTTCTGGGAATATCTGTTTCAGATGCCTATGACCCTACTCTTGTGAACAGTTCCTCTCTTATAGTAAATTTTCACATTACAGTAAAAAATGATCTTTTTCAGATTTTGAGTATATTTTACTTACTGTGTATCATACATATATAAAATATGTGTTAATCAACTGTTTATGTTATGAGGAAGGTTTGTAGTCAACACAGCACTTAAGTCAGTCTTTTGGGAGTCAAATGTTACACAGATTTTCTGTGTGGAGTTGGTGTCCCTGATTGCCGCAAGAGTCCACTGGACTGCCTTGGTTCCCCAGCTGGTGGTTGAATTAGAAGACCTTACCTCTGTCAGTTTGAGATCAGGCCCTCTGACTTTTAAAATTTCTTCAGACTAGAGTAAAATATAGCAAAATTAATTAAGGTCCTTTATCGTCAAGTGCTAGCAGTGCTCCCCCTGGTCAACTCAGCCTTTCAGTAATGCTGCATTAAGACCTTTGTTTCAGCCTCATCAGTGTCTGCCTTATTCATCCTATTTTTACATAAGCATCTAAAGATTTCCTGATACACCTGAGGTGCATTCCTTTACCTCTCCCTTTTGTCTTTCCCAGTTTTCTTATGTCATTAATTTTCTTAGCATCTGTATTACCCATAAAGAGAAATTGAGATATTAAATCTGGTAAGGTATCTTGAATCATTGTTAGCTTCTGCAACAGTAAGATTGTATGGGATGCTCTTGCTGAATGACCCCCCTGAGTCCCAATATTTACTATATACTATGAAGCATATTCAGTAACTATTCTGATCAACATGCTTCCAGTCCAACATGGTTTGCATATTGAAGCATATCAGCTGCTTATTCTGGGGAGTTTCATTTGGCATTTATAGGAGGAGGACAGGGCAAAATTTAACAGAGGCCTTTTATCTAGTTCATCAGGCTAGGTATTTAAGGAATAATCTGCTCTGTATCTGGACCACACATAATTGTCTATAGTTATTTAATACTGAGCTGTGGGTTCTGCATCAACCCAGATAGGCTGTTTGATTCTGCAGCATTCATGCCGGTGATACCAGTACTCTAGGAGCCTGAGGCAGGAGGATCACAAGTTTGGGCCCGACCTTCAAAGTTTAGTGACTTAGTGCAAGACCCTGTGTCCAAATAAATAAAAAAGGACTTGGGAACTCAGCTCAGTAGGAAGGCCTTGTGGGTTCATTCTTCAGTACTACAAAGCAAAGCAAAACATACCAAAGACACTCCTTTTAGATTAGTCTTTCTCACAATTTACATTAGTAAGACTTGCTTGTTTGTGTTAGCTAATAGTGTTGATCTCCAAAGCAAGACAGTTGCTTTATACTGTGCTCCCTGGTTTTAGTAGTTTCCTGGTTTTGTCTTCCTTGCTTGGACTAGCTTTTTGTGACTGGGGATCATATAGCTGCTGTCACATCCCAGCATAACGTTTCTTTTAGGAGTCACTCTAGACACTGGCCAAATTGTGAGCTTGTGCCACTGTTAGTATCTGTCCCAATACTGTTATTTTCAGTTTAGCTACTCCAGATAACAGTGGTAAAATGGTTGCATAATTAGCTTTTTTTTTCTTTCAATCTTACCCATGTGCATTTTCTTATTTATTTGGTGAGTCAGTTTCTCAGGAATTGGTTTCTAAATTCTGTTGGTAACATTTACCTTTAGTAACTGCAGCTGCATTTTCCAGCACTATAAATGACTAGGTAACAGTTGAGAATCAAAAGTGCATCAATCTCTGTCCTGTTATTCTTCCCAAACTACATGTTTCAGTGAGTCGATCATTCCAGTGATCTCACTTCTGATTTTAACTATAAAATTAGACAAACTGCGCAGGTGACATATGGCTGTAACCCCACAACTTTGAAGGCCAAAGTAGGATTGTGAGTTCAAGGCCAACCTGGGCTATCGAGTGATAACATGTCTTGAAAAATAAAACATTCAAGAACAACCCACAAGACCCTTTCTCTTTTCCTCTTCTTTCTCCCTCTCCTGTTTTTTGTTTGGGGGGGATACTGAGCATTTGAACCTAGGACCTCCTTTCATATGCTATGCAAGTGCTGTACCTCTAAGCACTTTTTTACTGTTTTACTTTCTGTTTATTTTTGTGTCACTGGAGAACAGAACCCAGAGGTGCTGTACCACTAGTATCCTGGGTATCCAGAATTTTTATTGGAACTCTGCCATGTAGATGTGGTTTACTGCCCACATGCAAACCTGTGTCCAGGCAGCCCCTTTCAAGTTTGATCTGGTACTGTAAGTTATATCATTAGCATATTATTTATCTGGTTTGGATCAAGATATCTAGGTAAATAAAGGTACTTTTATTAGGCAAGATAATCTGCCAGAAACAGAAGACAAAAGCTAGACTGCTCTGAGCAAGATTAAATTCTTTACTGCATAGTCTTGTATCTTATACTCCAATACCAAAAACACCCCTGTTCCAAACTTTTGCCTTTGCGCATGTAATTTCTTAGAATTGTAAATGATTTCTTTTTACCTATTAAGGGAGCAATGTAACCTTAAAGCTAGTTTACTTCCACATGTTGTCTTTTTTTTTTCTTTCTTTCTTTCCTTTTTCTTTTTGAGGCAGGGCAGGGTCTTGCTGTGCAGTTCAGACTGGCCTTGAACTTGTGGCAATCCTCCTGCCTCAGCCTCAGTGCTGGGATTACAGGTATGTATAGCTACACCTGGCTCAGTATGTTATTTTAACTAATACTTCCTGCTTCATTTTTTCTTCTCACTTTCCTCTTTTTTCTATCTAGACTTCAAGGCTTACCGAGTTTTCAGTTTCTTGCATGCTTACTGATTAGGTTAGAATTCCCATCTCTTTTTTTTGAGTCAGTTGTTGTGATAGTTTAGATTTTCTAGGACAGCTATTTCAAAAATAACAAAATGGATTATAGTAGCCATTATTGGTTTCCTATTACCTTGTTTTGAAGCCCTGTATTGCTTTGTTTTCTTTTGATTGATTTTA
>RJWT010003486.1:16318-36429 GCA_004365215.1 Cuniculus paca | reverse complement strand
CAAGTTCTTTAACAATAAATATCTCAAGTTTAACTTCTTTGTGACTCAGTAGTCCTCCAATATATATACATACTATTCATATATATATAGTCTAATCCCCTAGGACTTCTAATCCTTCTAATCCTTCACTTAGCTTAATACAGCCTTCGCTGCTGAGTGGGGATTAGTTCCAGGACACCTGAGGATATCAAAATCCATACAAATCACATATAAAATGGCAGTAATAGTATATTATTCATCAGTTGAAGGGAATTTGTGTTGTTTCTAACATTTAACTGTTTTAAACCATGCTGCTATAAACATGGTTGCACATATATTGCTGTGGTATGATGCTTTTAATATTTCCAGGAAGATAGCAAAAAGGAGAATAACTGGACCCAATAGGACTTCTAATCGTAGTGTTCGCCTTTTTTTTTTTTTTTTGAGGAATGTCTACACTGATTTTCACAGTAGTTGTACCAGTCTACACTTCCACCAACAGTGGAGAAGGGTTCCATTTCCCCCACGGCTCCACCAGCATTTGTTACTGGTTGTTTTTTTGATACTAGCCATTATTTCTGGAGTGAGATGGAATCTCAGTGTTGTTTTAATTTGCACTTTTCAAATAACCAGTGGTGTTGAAAATTTTCATTTATTTGTATTTCTTCATCTGAGAAGTGTGTATTCATCTCAGATGCCCATTTTTGGATTGGATCTTGAATTTAAAGGATCTGATTTTTTTCATCTCTTTGTATGTTCTAGATATTAGTCCTTTGTCAGTCAAGCAACTAGCTAAAACTTTTTTCCACTCTGTGGGTTGTCTTTCCCTCTGTTGGTGATTTCTCCTGCTGTGCAAAAGCTTTTTAATGGAATGCGATTCCAGTTGTTGATTCTTTGTAGTATTTCATGAGTGATTTGGGTTTTGTCCATGAAGTCTTTGCCTACCATATTCTTAAGTGAAATAAATCAGACACACCTGTGTAAATACTGCATTGACTCACTGGTATGAGAAACTGAAAGTGTAAAAAAGAACCGAATTGTACAAGGGATATGGTGAAATGGGAAAAAATTGTTCAAAACGAAAGAATTACAGGGGGGAGTGGGAAAGGAAGGAAGACAAAAGAAACAAATGAGAAAAGAAGGATGAAATGGAAACAAAGCTTTTGTAAATAAGGAGGGGAAGAAGGGTTGAAGGGATGGGAGGAGAATTCAAGAAAACAAAAGACATATCAAGGTATATCCTGTACAGGTACAAATTCCCTATGATGAGTGGGATCATTGTATATACCTAAATTGTACCAATAAACGTAATTAAACTTAAAAAAATAAAGCTCTTATTATCTATCTGCAACTGGTCACCCTAAATGATTTCATGATGTTATTCTTTTAGCTGCCTACTTTTCATATTTTATTAGAGGAATACTAAAGTTTTATGAGGCAAACACAAAAGTTACTCAGGTTTCCATATAACTGACTATAAATGGCTTTCAGTATGAGGTTGAACACAGACATTTTAGGTTTGATGGTTTGTTTGTTCCATCTCGTCAACCTAGCAAATAATTGGTTCTGAAAAAGTCATAATATTTTATAAGACTGAGAACAGCTGTTTTAGTGCTTTCTCACTTTGTTCTATTTCTCTAAGTAAGCCAGCTCAAAAATTAAAGGGCAATAACCAACTCTAACTAACAGGAAAAGAAGTTCCTTCCAAATCTTGTATGTTCTGCTGACAAGCAGCCCACCAAAAGTCACAAATTTAGTTAGCCCCAGGTCTATCATAATTCAATAATATCACCAGAGAAGTACAAAAACAGTTATTAAATCTTTTACATACATATGTGCCATTTTTGGGTATTCCAAAAAGGATATTACTTGAATGCTTCCCTCTAAAGTGTGGATACAACAATATGTTGAAGTCATGAATAGGCAATTATAGTAAATCAATTAACAGACTCTTCTATGATGTTGAAGATGAGATGTAGAGTAGACAAAACAGATATCAAACCCCTGGGTGCCATTAGATGACTATTAGACATCTCATATATTTTACGTTGTTCATGCAATAGTGGAGGAGACTGTTTAATCTCTCTAATCAGTTACTCCACTCACTAATGAAGTTATTTCTCACAAATCTTCTACTAACTTGAAAACTTTCTAATATAGTATATTTCTAAAAAAAAAAACAATATTTGAAATTATTACCTAGCTTCCTTCATGATGTGAATTTATTTGGAGATATATCACTTCCAGGTTAAAGTTATGACACACAAGCTCATAAAACATAGTGATATATTTTTGAGTTATCTTTCAAAACATAAATGTAACACAGTCATTTTTAAGAGTAAGAGAAAGCCACGCAGCAATTTTTGCTTCATTTCTCATTGCCTGCATGTTGAATGCCTTTCCATCATTATCAGTATACTTAATTTAGAAGACAAGGAATTGGTAATGTACAATTCAAGATTTCTTACCCATAAAATGCCATCTTTGAAACTGGATTCCAGCTAAACTCTATACTCCTCTTAATTATAATTTCTGTGCCTCCCTTCCTATAATGCAAACTCACACTTTTGAGCACCCCTGAGTCCCATTTGCCAAGATATTTTGGCACTTCTTTAAAAGATGAATTGTCCCTGACTTGGTAAATGTCAGTAGTTCTGAAAACAGCTATTAAGGCTGTGTGGGAAAAACCTTCTCAGTGTAAAGATTCAGTAGTGATACCCTGTAATGGATGATCTGGAGTTAGAGTTGCTATCATTTCAGCAGAAGTGCTCACCTGGAGTCTGTACTGAAACAATCCTAGCAGAGAGAGAGAAAGATAGACAGAGAGAGAGAGTGCGCACACGCACGAGAGAGAGAAACTGTGAAAGGAGTATGTTGAGAAGAGAGCTTTCTTATTAGTCCTTGAGAACAAGTAAGTGAGGTGCAAACTAAACTGATAGTTGGTCATTTTCATATTTCCCAATCTTCTATTACATATAGATCAATGAGCTGAAAAATGCCCACTTGAGATGTTTGATTTACATGTAGAAAACACTACCTTAATATAAGACTCTTGGAATTTTGTCACATATTAATTGTTTGGAAAGTTCAACAAATCACAAATTATATTTTTAAGATCCTCTTCCCATTTATTCTTCTGTGATCTCTTGTATTTAAGGGTTTGCCAAAGCAAGATTTCCTATTGAGATACTTAGTAACTATCTGATGCCACAACAACAAAACAATCTTAATCACAGTTATTCAAACAAAGCCATCATAATTCTCAATGTAGTGAAACATAACAAATGTTTGGAAGACAATTCATATTTTCCTTTTAGAAAATTCTAGAGTTCACTAAAGGTGTCCCCCTAAAGCCTCATGTAGTCATAGGTGGGTTAGACCTAGAGAGTGCAACCCTAGAATTGTCTCGTGGTACAATGCTGGGCTCACAAGCACTAGGGAAGGGTGTGAGTGCTACCCACTCTGAGTATTCTGGCAAGAAAAAAAGGGGCAGATAGATGTGATTAAGGTTCCCCTTGTATGTTTTGCTGCCTTCTGCCCAACATGAACTTTTTCTCTTCTAAAATAACTGTCTGCCATGCCATCCTGCTTTGTACCCAGCTGATTATGGACTGAAACCTCTACAAATTGTGAACTAAATAAACCTTTCCTCTTTGAACTTTGGGTGTTGGGTATTTTGTCTCAGCAATGAGAAAAGTAACTAAGAAACTCGTTTTTAAATCAGTGGTTTCTGATTCCATGTTTAGTACCCTCAATAGTTACTCCATCCTTGCATTCTCTCACACATAACTAAGTAAACACATTGTAATTAGACAGAAATGAAAGAAGAGAAATTTGCCTTCACATTACCATGGGATTGGCCTTCTGTACAACAATAACAAAAACTGCAGCTATCAAATTTCTTCAAACATTTCCTGGACTGCAACAGACAGAATATTTGCTTCATATGTTGTAAGCCAAACTTTCCCAGAAGAAAAGAAGCTTCATTCAGGAAACAAAGAGCTCATTCCTTCATATAATGACAGAAATTTAGAGCCCAAGGGATGATATTGAGAATCTGATCCCATTATCTCCATTTATTGGTGACAAAAGAGGGTCCCAGAGAGATCATGTACCATGCTCACTATGACAACTGTGTCCTATGGGCAGTCTCCTCTAACAAGCCAAGAGAGACTCTTCCAGGTTACAAAGCCTATACAAGCTCCTGGGCCCTTAATACAGAAGTCAAAGTGACGAGACAGAATTTTGCTGCAGGCATCATCTTGGGCTGAATTTCTACAGAGTAAAGAACTATGTCACAATTTTTTTAGTGTTCTAATTCACTGCAAACCAATTACAGTTAACAAACACTAAATATGAATTACAATATGTCACAAAAAGGTCAAATTGGTCTAAAAATTTTTAACTATTTTCTGGCTCTGTATTTTTCCTGATATTGGTCAGTAGTAATAGTTCACAATTTGATCTAGGTTCTCTGGGCATATACACTTTAAACAGCACAATGGGGGGGTGGGGGTGGAGAAAAGAGAAGGGATGCACATGGAACATACAATGTTGGGTTAGGCTAAATTTTTCAAGACTTGGTTTGTTGTTCTTTCTTGTCTTTCAGATTTAACCCTTGTCAACAAGACTCCCCTTTACTATTCCTTATTTCCCACCACCACCACTCATTTGGATCCCAATGTCCTTAGGACTGCAAGTCGGAAACTGCTGCTTTAAAGTTCCCTACACCTGAATCTCCTCTTACAAACTCTCAACAAAATTTACCTTATATTCTATCTCAGTTTGAATTTATCCTCTGCTACAACAGAACAAAGGGCAATTCGGGAGGTGCACATAAAAGTTTGAAGTCTACTTAACAATGAGTTGTCACACCCTAATGACCCACTGTGGAATACGGCAAGCAAATGCAGCCTCAGTTTACACTTGTCTCTGAATCCTTTAAAACCTCTGCTTTTAAGGTATCATTTACACTCTATTTACTGTATCTGTGTATTATATAAGCAAATAAACATAACAAAGAGACAGCTTTTTAAGAGCAGAATTCAAGGGAGAAAAATGAGAATCATTGAAATATATTGTTTAAAATTCAGATTCCAAGGTCCCTGTCTAGTCTTTAGTAGGGTCCTGAGATGTGGAATTTACTTATCATCTACCCCCACCCAAGTGATTTTGACAAAATTGTCCTGAAATCATTTTGAACCATGTCCTTCACATTAAAAAGGCAGGACAGTTTGTTAAAGGCAATTGATAGCAATCTTTGTGAGATTTTAAGTGATGATAATATAAAAGCAAGAACTGACTGCTGATAGTCCTTTAATAGTGGAATTTTAAAGTAATTAATTTCTCCACTTGAAAACAAGGTCATAGTCTCTAAAACTCAATGCTTGTTAACATTCCAAAAGTAGAAATTAAGGGGTAGGAAGTTATTGATTCTGTAAAATGCAAACATCAAGGAGAACATGTTGTCCTTTTGGATGAGTCCAAATGAGTGTCATGTTGACCTGCAGTGTAACTGGTAAAACATGATACAAATAAACCATTTGAAGAATTTTTGACAGAGTTAGAGCACAGTTGATGAGCCTTACTGGACAGTACCAATATTTGGAGAAGAGATTTATTTTCCAGAACAGACCATAAGTCTGGAAGTGTCACCTTTGGCAATGAAAGCTAAGGTAATCAAGGTAACAGGCTTGGTGTGATATCCTGAGAATACGCTGACTGGTGTTGATTCAAGCTGTGGTTAATAGAAGGGAGATCCGGCAAATGTAACAGATGGTCCAGTCAAGAAGGAATGTTTATACATAAACAACAGGGATACAGTCACTGATTGAGGTCTGGGACACAAGTAGACTCTCGTTTGAACTGATAGGGACTATGCAGCTTCTCTTTGTGCTGAGTTTATAGGATTCAGGGCAGAGCATGATAGCAGGGACAGATAACAAAACAATGCTATAGAGCAAACCTAGATTACAAAAAAGGCAGAATCTCACTTTCCTCATTTGAAAATACAATCATATACAGCAAAAAGATGTTTAACTTGAAGTGGTTGAGCTAGTATCCCATGAAGATCCCATTCAGAAAAGATGGGTCCTGTATACTCTGATGGCCTCAATTTACCAACAGCACTAAACGCTAGTGCTTCATCAAACATGTAAATAAATTGATCAATTTCCTCAAGGCATCTTCTTGTTCAATTATTTACTAAACATTTATTACATGTCTATTAGATGTCAAATGTTGTATCACACAATAGTATAGATTATGGCAACCCAATCATTGTAGGGGAAAAATACACATTTTATGCAAATTGTCCTACAAACAACTACAATCAAAAGTCACTTAATAATGGGAATATGTCCTAAAAAATATAGCATTACTTTGGTAATTTTATCATTGTACAAATGCTACAGAGTATATTTACACAAACCTAGAGAGCATAGTCAGCTATACACCTGTACCACGTGGTGTGTGTATGTGTGTGTATAGTACAGCCTTTGGCTCCTAAGGCTATTATAAAGAAAAACACAGAAGATTAAGTTAAGGCCAAGTAAAAATTATGCAGTTAACTGACTCCTGGAATCTCAGTAAACAGAGATACATGAGGCTAGTGCTGATGTAACATGACAGACTGTTTTATAACAGACATTTTTTACTTATAAATAGGAGTACATCCTTTTAAAAATGATAAAAAACCAAGTATAATAAATACAAAAACTAGAAACAAAGTCATTTATTACCATTGTCAAATATTATGTACTGTATACAGTTGTATGTACAATTCTTTCATATTACTAGGATCACAGTAGGTTTGTTCAAATCAGCATGACCACAAACACATGAGAAATGTGTTGCACTACACTATTCTGATGACTACTATGTCGTTAGGTGATAGAATTTTTCAACTCCATTATAGTCGTGTGGGACCATCACATGTATATGGCCCACTGCTCACTGCAACATCATTATGTGTGGTATGATTAATATATTACTACAGTGGTGTTAAACACAATAATTAAACAGTGTGGTCTATAAGGAAATAGCAGGGTGTCAAATGGGAAGAGTAGGTAAATATGAAATGCAGGAAGAAGGGGATATCCTGGAAAGAAAAAATTTGGTGAAGATAGTGAAGGGGGAGAAGGTCCAGAGACCTGAGGTATAGTCATAAAGATGAGGAAAGTATGTGGTTAAGTTACAGAGAAAAGTGAGAACTAGAGTTACAAACTCTGCAGAGAAGGTTAGAGATTCTGTTTTTATTAGGCAAGCAACCTTGTTACTGCAGATCAAGCAGTTTCAAAGCACTATTTAGATATTTCTAGCTGTTCTTCAGTAAAAATGTGTTACAATAAGGAAAAGGGTGTGTTTCCAGGCATTCTAATTTGAGTAAATTAAAGTTATATTACCAAAGCAATTACATTTTATAATTTGCTCATGGGAAAATAAATGAGAAATAAAATGCTATTGGTCATTTTCTTTCTATTTTTCTGCACCATTGCCTTCTACAAATGCAGTGCTTGAGGTCAGTCAATTCAAAAACTCGAATAGCCCAGTTTGTAGCAAACGCTTTAATTTCATGTTTGTGCCTGTGAAAGACACAAGCCAGAGTGTTTCTGAAAATGAATAAAATAAGGTTTGTAAAGGATGACTACACATTTCCCTAAGTTGGGAAAAAATGTTGGAGGCAGATGTGGTAATTAATACCTGTAGTCCCAGCTACTTTGGAGACTGAGGTAGGGGAATCACTTGAGTCCACAAGTTCAAGACCAGCCTGGCCAGCACAGCAAGAACTCATCTCAAACAAAGCCAGGCATTATTACACCTGTAATCACAGCACTCTGAGAGACTGAGACAAATGGATCACAAGTTCGAGTATGGCAAATTAGTGACTTAGTGAAACCCTGTCTCAAAAAAAATATATTTAAAAGGGCTGGTGATTGTAGCTCACTGAGAAGGTCCTGGGTTCAAGCCCCAGTACAGAGGAAAAATAATCAGAGGAAAAACACACTTGAGAAGCACTTTCATTTTAATTTCCTTCCAACAAACAAAGTGAAAAGAATTCTTTTCCCATACTATAATTGAATTCTTGTAGTGGAGAACAAATTTTTGAAGAATAAAGAGTGAACAATCAGACAACATTTTTGCCCCCAATTTGATATGTATTTCAGTTCTTCCCAAAAACATTTTAAAAGTTTGAGATTGTCAAGATGAGGCATGAGCTACTTTTATTTACATTAATGGGACAGAATTTGTACTTATTGCTTGAAAGAAATATTTAAACATTTTAAGTTGGCCAAAGAAAGGAAATCATTTTATTTTCCATTAAGCTTGTTGTGAGAAAATAACAAATTCTTGGCCTCAAAGCTGCTTTTCATTTCTACCAATAAACCTTACTCTTGCCAAATTGTTTTACAATAATTATAGCTTTTCAAATGGTTTTTCAACAACACTCAAAGATCCATTTTCCTGTGAGTATTCATTCATATTACAATAGTCAAAGAACAATGTTAGTTTGGATGGGTCTAAATGCAAATAAATCAGTGGTATAGAAATGACATTAATTTTCTTTTATCCACTGAAAGCAGACTGCCATCTTCATAAAATTCCCACATGCACAATTTTCAAATCCATTGGATTGGTGCCATTATCTTCTAATAAACATGTCTGCCCTGTTTGCTGCTAAAATGTTCAAAATTAACTTCTAGCTGTACTACTCCACATAACACCTAGTCGAGTCTATCATTACCCCATCAACATCCCTTTGACACTCACTTTTCCCAAGCTTGTGGTCAGTTCCTGATGGAATGTGGCAGTGACTTGAAGCCTGAGGCCTTTTCTTAGCTGTAGAAAAGTATTAAACTCTAACTTAGGGCAGAGAAAAGATCTGGAAGTTTGTGACCACAGGAATGACCAATTTGAGTCAAGATCCATAAAGTCTCCCAGAGAACTCACAGAATAACCTGCTCAGCTTCTGTTATAATCATCACTGGGATAAAATATCTGACACATATAACTTAAAGGAGAAGAGAGTTCTTTTGGTTCATGGTTTCCATGGTCAGGTGGTTCCGTTGCTCAAAGGACAAGATGGAGGACAGTTTCTCACGTAATGATGCACAGGAAGCAGAGAGGATCAGCCAGGGACAAAATCTACCCTTCGAAACCATCCCCCAGTGACTTACTTCCTCCAACTAAAATTCACTTCCTAGAGTTTCCATCACCTTCTAATAGTGCTGTCAGCTGGGGAGCAAACACTTCATACATGAGCTTTTAGAGGACACTTTATATCTTATATTAATTATATATTAATATTACCCACTTTGAATTGGTATCTTTCCTGCATCTCTCTCACTTCCTCCGCAATTAAATTAGCACCTGATTTCACATCACTGTTTCAAGTCCTTTATTAAAGGAAACCCACCTAAGGCAAATATATTTTCTAAATAAACTTCACCCTTTTATATTATCCCTCAAACATTAATATGTATGTAGAAAATAATGACCTTTAAATTTTCACAAATGTTAATTTCAAAGAAATTAAATGACAAAATATTTTTCTGATGCCAGTAATGTATGCTAGATCCTGGGGATAAAATAATGAACAATACACTCAATCAGTGCCTTTACCTAAGGGTAATCTTGACTCCATGGTAATGAAGCCTCTATTTCCACTGAGAATTTCAGAAGAGAGCAAAGTTCTGGCCTTTTACCTTCAAGAAACCCACCTTAAGTTTTCACCAAGCTCTTCCTTAAATGACCCTAGAGCCTAGGATCAACAATATCCTTGTTTATTAATATCCTTGTTTGGTATCACAAACTTTGATGAAGATCTAATAAAATTCTTTCAGAAAAATTCACATGGGTAGATGCATATAACACCATGAATGCAACTTCAGAAATCTCTCAGATTTCTGAAACTCTATGCAAAGATATTTTTAGAGGTTTTTGAACCCAGTTAAAAATCCACATCCTAGAGTACAGCAATGTGAAAGAAATACAACGAAAGACACATGTAATTTTAATTTTTTAGGGTCTCTGTTATGATTGGAATAGAAAACATTCTCAAAAAACTGTATTGTGTTAAAAACCTGATGAAGGAAGGAAAAAGGAAAAAATGATAAAGAAAGGATAAAATGTAAATAAAGCTTTGTAAATAGAGAGGTGAAGAGAGGTTGAAAAAAGGAGAGGGGATTGGGAAAACAGAAGAATCAAAATCTATCTGGCACAGATACAAATTCCCCATGGTCATTATATATATGAAAAATGTACCAATAAACTTAAAAAAAAAATGATGGGCTTTTGGAGGAGTGAATGGATCATAAGGTCTTTAACTTCATCAGTGTATTCACCTACTGAGGAGGTCATAATTTGATGAGTTTATTGGGAGGTGACAGAAACAAAGGGATGGGGTAGTAAAGGAAGGCAATGGATCATCAAGGTGAGATGATGGAGACTCTAATTTAAAAAACAAAAAAATGGTTAAATTAAACTTAATGCTATATTTTAATTCTCCATATAGCCAAACAACTGTGATTTTAATATGCAATCAATTAAAAATTGCTAATAAACATTTTGTAACTTATTCTTTCACTGTCTTCAAAATCCAGCATTATATTCGGTACCAGTATGATAACTGACAATAATTAATTGCATATTTCAAACTAACTAGTAGAGAGAATGTAGAATATTTCCAACACAAGGAAATGATAAATGTTTTAGGTGAGGAATATACTAATTACCCTGACCTGATCATTATGCATTGTATACATGTACTAAAATATCACAATGTACTCATAAATCTTTGCAATTATTACATGTCAATTAAGAATTCAAATACAATTAAAATTTTATTGACAATTCTAGTTGCTACTGACTTATCAGAAGTTTCTCCAATTTAAATTTTAAGATTCTGACAGCCATAATAATTCTGATATGTCATGTAGTTTGATATTATTTTTAGAAACTGGCTTTATGAAAAGTTTAATTATAATGAAATTTGCTTAAATTAATGGAAATAAATTTCATGAGATAAATAAAAAATAGAAGATTGTATAATGTATGAGCACAAATTTCCTCTGAGTGTGATCATTATGTATACCTAAAATGTACCAATAAACTTAATTAATTAAAAAAAAAAGGCTGTAAAATATAAATGAGACATCACGTGTTCATGGATTGGATAAAAAATAAAAGAAAAAAGAAATAGAAGAATGTTTTCCTGACCTTCCTGTTTCCCATTTACAATGCCCTTCTTCCTCTGGTGCATCATCTCACTGTGAAACGCTTTGTAACTTCCCACTCTATCTCAAGTCAAGAGTTATACACTGTCTCTTTCTGGCTGTGAAATGCTCTTGGTTGTCTGTCTTGTTAGCAAGGATTCAAAGAGTCACTCATGCTGTAATGTTGAGAGATGACACGTTTTAGAGTAAGGACTGAAAATGAGCTCTGTTAAAATACCAACTCTGATCATTTTCATGTAGTTATCAGTATTAAGAAAGATTCTGAGTCCATATTTGCACAAAGTGAGAATGAATGGATGACAAGTTAGCTTTGCTCTTCTCCATGTGTAAATGAAAGAGAGAACACCATGTGAGCTACCCTTTCCCATATCAGAGGAGTTTACATAGCCTAAAGAAATTTTCTCCAAAGAAATTTCAGTTAAGTGCACTTAGTAATTATTGATCCATGATTTGATTTTCTGTCACCTACATTTCAAGAAATGGAACATGTTACAATATGAAAATATGGATACAGCTGTAGCTATCTCTCAAGAAGGAAGGTAAGCTGATTTAGATAAGAATGAAATTTGGGGAAAACAAAGGAGCTAAGGAAATGTCAATGACCAAAGTTTTATGCTAGCAAGAATCAGCAGCAATATCTATCTTCTGACCACTTCACTGGACAGTTGTGATACAGGGCTCACACATCCATTCATTCTTTAAGTTGATTCTCATGTAACTTTTATAAAACAGGTTGGGGAAAAGAACTGGCCCACCAACTAGATAAAGATTTTGTGTGAAGGGAAAGTGACAGGTGCTCCCAATTATAAAAGTATTATGACCTCTGGGGACATTCTTTCCACTAAGCTGCATCAACACTTTTTTCCCAGTTTCTTCCAAAATGGCAGCTGCTTACTACTTATGGGTAGTCATCATTTCTACCTCTGTAAGTGTTTAGAGTTAGAAGCCCCACCAAGGCCTTTGTTCTCAAGAACATAATTAAGGACTTAATTATTTCTAATCATGGTAATTAAATCCATTCTTTTTTTCTCCTCATATAAAAGGAGATATTTCTACACATCCTCCTTTCCTGCCTCCAACAGGCTGTCAATAAGTGAATTTTCTATTCTGCCTTATTTTTAGCTCTTTCCTCACATTGTTCCAATGAAAAGCATAGGTGGAAGTAAACACTTTGGGGTTAAAGAAGTAGAAATACTTGATACCCACAGAGCTAACTACAGATCCTGTTCAACATAATAGAGAAGCAAACAAAGCCCAATGTCAGCTGGCTTCACCCAGTCCTTTACAATTAAAATAATCAGTTAGAGCTCCATCTAATGAATCATAGGGCAACTGTCTACTGTCCAGAATGCTTTCAGGAATTTAAGAGTTGTTATATGCATTTCTTATATCGCTCTGGCTGCAAATTTCCAATTCTAATGAATTTATCCAATACATGGATCTCTTTTTTGCAGTATTTTTGTGCCAGAACTTTCCAAGATGAACACTACCCTCTTTTGCTTTGCTTTTCACAATTCCACTAGCACTAGGCTACCCATACAGTAGCAGAAAAAGATGTAAGGAAGCAAGGTAAAGATTGATAGGATGAAATTCAGCAACTAACTAGAACTGAATTAAGACATCCTTATTCTGGCAAGAGAGGAATAAAGAAAGAATTTCAAAAGGCATTTTGTCTGATGCTCTTTGTTTATTTTCCTGCTTACTTCTCTTTTGGAGTATGACCCATCATACAAACTCCCATGAATTTATTACACAGGACAGTTGAACTATTTCTTATTATAGACAAAGTGCTTGTCCTGCAGTTTCCCCACCAAAATAGCTGGTCAATTTACATTTTTGCTTTCTTTAAACAAAAGAAATTCTCTCCCTACAATGAATGCTGACACCTCTGATTAAACAACAGCTCTGTTTATTTCTTTCCTAATCAGTTCCCCCAGAAGCAGTGCCTAAGGTGAAGATCCTGTGTCGAAGTTATTTGTCAAGGAAGGACTCCCCAGCAGAACAATCATACACCACATAGAAGGTTAGTACTCAGGCAAAACCAGAATTTCATGCAAAATCCCTCAGAAACAGCTGTCCACATTTCCACCAGGAAAATGACTGGTATACCACATTGTAAAAGTATTGATGATCCCTGGGAATATCCTTTCCACTAAACTCCACCAACACTTTTCTCTCCATTTCTTCCAAAATGGCAGACACTAATTGCATGTGGGAGTTATTATTTCTACCTTTGTAAGCATTTGAAGATAGAAACCCCATCAATGGGCTTTTGTTCTCAAGAATGGATCCCACAAGGGAACTCTCGCACACGAGTCATTCCTCAGAGTTGTCCATACCAATGAACACCCGTGAGTCACTTGCTAAAGGTCATTCTATTAATGTAGGTTCTCCAAAGAAGCACAACCAACAGAAGACATATAAATATGCATATTGGTGGATACACAGCTAAATAGAAAAGTTATTATTGTATTAATACATAGAAAAATGATATTTATTACATGAGATTGGCTCATGTAGTTATGGAGGCTGAGAAGTCCCAAGATCTATAATTAACAAGATGGAGACCCAATGTTGTAGCTCCAAGTGTGACTCTGAATTAACATGTATCATTCATAGGTAACATTCAGAATTTGATTAATACTTATTCCAGAAATTGTGCTTCAACAAACTGATTCAGTAAAATCATGACATAACATAAAATAGAAAAATATTTTTTGAGTACATGAAGTTTTTCCTAATGGTTTCTTTGAAATGTTAGAATGCTTTTCAAACATCCCTAAGCCCTTGATAGAGGTAGCAAAACTAGTAAAAGTTGCCATTTGTCATAGTTTTCTATACACCAAGAACAAATATGATGTTATGATAACTATAACTCATATAATCTTCACAGTGACCCTATGAGATCAGCACTATTATCCCCATTTTATAGAATAATGAAAACTGTAGTTTAGAAGAACAAAATAGTTCAAGAAAGTGTAAGAGCTAGGAATGAAAATTTGTATTACATAAAATCAAAACTGTTATTTTTCTCCCCAGTGCTTATCTCTCCCAACAAATAACTTGCACTACTCTCAAATTTACAGAAAACAATCAGGACTACACATCATGAATAACAAAAGATGTAGAGTTTGGCAATATATTTATGGAAATCTTCATGGACAACTGAAATCAGTTATGTATAAATATATGTCTATGTTATGTATTGCTCTCTTTGTTGCTTGATCTGTTTTTTCTCTGTCTCTCTATCTCTGTCTCTCTGTCTCTGTCTCTTTCTCATTACACACACACAGACACACACAGACACACACAGACACATAAATCCTTTGCTACTCTTTACCATCAAAAAAAATGGGGAAGCAATATCCAACTACCATAGTTTGTTAAAATCTGAATCAAAGAAATTGCAATATTCTTTACAACTTAGAGAAAACTGTGAATGTACTGATTTTTTATAAATGTCTATCCACTATGTAATTTCTCAAAGTATAGAATTTTAGGAAAATAAGTCCACAAATGCTATAAAGTACAGAATGGAGATGTCATATTTGCTGTGCCTGAATAACTGACAACTGCAAAATATATGGAGAAAGTGAAAAATGAATCTCAGAATCATCTGAAATGACACCCCAATGATAAATGTTTAATAAGAATCACATCAGTGTTAAAGAAATTGATTATTACTGACTGAACTTTCACCTCAAACTGCCCTATTTTAATAAATGCTTAAGACATTTCCAAAGGAAGCATTATAATATATTTTATTTTATGCCCTTTAATCCTTTTAATGAAAATCCTTCATTCTGATAAATGGGAAAAGGAGAGAATACAGAGTGTGATTCTAGATATTTTAATAACACCTCCAGCTGCACAAAAGATGGGCCACAGTCACCAATATGTTGTGAAAATGGAGATTGCCACTCGCTCATTAAAGATGCTTAAAGGATTAAGAAACAGAGAGTAACTGTGAAATGAGACTTCATGGTTTGGGAGATCTGGGAACAACAGTTGCAACAAAAATTCTCCTACATGGGCACAACACTCCAATTTCTTGAGGCTAATCAGGATATCTGTAACTAATATTCATTTTCTGGAAGTAAAATATAATTTAATAACCAAAATAGCAAGGGAGAATACATAGTCATATTCCTTAATCTTAGGTAGACTACGAAAACCACAAATATCTGTATGGGATGCCTGTGATGGGGGGTAGAGGGAATGGGAAAGAAGTAGGATTAGATATTTGGGTATTTTCACAAACACAACCTTGAATTTTCCCAAGCACTGTATTTACCAAAGTTCTCTGATTGCGTAAAATTGTTCTCAAGCACCGTGTTATAAAGCAATCATGTCTTATGTTCATGAATTCTGCAGATCAGAAACTCAGACAGGGTACAGCAGGCGTGCCTGTTTCTGTTTCAGACACCTGGGTCATCAATAAAAGAACTGAAATCTGAAACAAGAGGCAGAAATTTTTCTGCAAAATTTCAGATAATAAGTATTCTTGGCTTTGCAGGCCATGAATACAGTGGTCTCTGCCATGACTACTCATTTCTGCTTTTGTAGTATAGAAGACATTTTTAATATATAAATGAATAGATTTGGTTATAACCCAATAAAATTTTATTTCCCAAAGTAGGCATCTAACTGAATTTGGCTCTCTGGGAGTCTGGATGGCCTCTTTGACTGCATGTTAGGAGGCCAATGAGAACTGTCAGCTAGTGTGAGTGTCAGGACTTTTGCATGTAAATCACTATAAGTAGTCTCATACCATTTACAACAGTTTAGTCTCACATCCTAATATTCAAGTATGTGAGTCTTGAGAGAGAAAAGGTAAAGAGGAAGCTACTTATGCTTGTATAATATCATACACCATGATTTCTGCCACTTTCCATTAGCTGAGGTGGTACAACCTTGATTTAAGGAGAGGGGAACTGAATGAGAGGTGGCAAGGCTTTAGAAGGAAATATGGATTTAGAAATAATGCTATGGCCATGTTTTTAAGAATATATTCTTCTACTGTCTCATTCAACACTCCAGCAAATCTTTGTGACATATTCACTACTGTAGGACTGGAGGATCCTGTACTGGAGGACCCATGGTTGGGTCTATAAAAGAATTTAACAATAGACAAGGAATGTAGGAAAGATTAGAATTCATTTAGATCAGGATATGCTGTGGGAGAGGCAGGCAGCGGGTGTATTACCAAGACAGGAATCAGTCAGAGTGAGAGATTTTGGTTTTTATGAGGGTTTGAGGATACAGAAAAAATGTCTAGGCAGCTAATGTGATTTTGTAAAGAATGTCTTATTCTTGGACTATTTAGAACCTTGCAGATCTTCCAGGAGCACCCATATTGAGTTTAAAGGTATATGTTTACAATACCAGTTACCACAGAGCTAGTCTCCTTTGATTGGCAGAAGGGCTTCAGTTTCATTGAAGAAGATTAAGTCTTTCTATACATGTGTTAGAGATGATATGTTGGGACTAACTGGGAGAAGTGAATAGGCCTTATATCAAAGTTTGATGCTGTCTTATGATATTTCCTACTTAGAGCAAGATGTCTTTAACTGGAGTCCTTTGTTAAGGGTTTTAATGAAGTTTGGTTGTTAAAGATTACAGTCCTTTTCTGTTGTCATTGATTGTAGCTACATTTCCTCCTGACGAGTTAGCAAAATCAAATCTCTGAGAAGAGACACATGGTCATACCCATAACTGCTTCCACTTAACAAGCTAAGAGAGGTCATTATTAGGGGCCCATTGAGTTTGCTAATTGTTAGGGGTCAGTGGCCTATTTTTTTAGGCTGGTGATTGAGATCTAAATTGGGCAACAAGGTCTAAATAGGGTAATGCAAAATGTGCATGCAACATTCAGGCACATTTCATTGAAACTACTGGATCCTAGAAGAAATAAACTGGAGATGATAGTTCCACTGGCATGGATCAAAGACAAGAGTAGTTATGAAAATGAAAAAAATAATTAGTAGCCATTTTTACCAGGAAAACTTTGAGAATCAAGCCCCAATAATACTGCAAATGCTGGAGTTGAGTTGGACATAGCTCTAGATAACATAAACATATAAGGCTTGAAGTAAATAACAGAAAGTTTATGTCACAAAAAGCAGTAACATTTTACAGTTAGAATACTTACATTGGCATTTTTATCCTACAGGACGATTTATGTACAATAAGCCAAATTTTTTAACAAAACGTATGTCACTGGAAAGAGTCTAAGGAGTTCCCAGAAACAAAGATGAGGAACTTTGACTCACCTCACCCATATGGCACGCTATTCCTACAAAAAGAATTTTCAGGAAGCATCAGTAAGAGGAGCAGAGAGATTTATTAAACATAATTCTAAAAGTACTTCTCAAGGAAATATAGTGAGATCCACTTACAGGCGAATAGAAATGGTCCAGATGCAAGCAAAAAAGGCTAATTTACAGGTAAAAAATATCCCAAGTTTATTGGCAGGTAAAAGGAAATGGCTCAGGGTCATTACATGTCCAAGCTTAGGAATTTTTTATTGGATTTGTATCTGTACAAAACTGGATTTGTATCTGTAATTTTTATTAAAAGTACAATTTTTAGATTATGATTTTTCTTGTCTTATGTCTACCTATCTTATTTTTACCTATCCTGCCTCAGAATACTTTAATATACAACAATATAACAATGATGACATACTAGTACAATTGAAGGACATAATTAGTATAATAAAACCTACATTAATTTCAATGAAGCTACATTTATGTATGTCAAGGTCAGTTAGTTTCTCAGGGGTTACTTTTGGTCCCTTATAAGAAGTCTCTTGGTTCCTCCAGGCTTTCTTTTAACCAGTTGGGTTATATCTCAGGCTGGGGATGATCTTGCTTTACCAAATTACTTTTTTTAGAGGTATGGAGACATTCGTCACCTTAGTACCCTCATCTATGTAGAATGTACCTGGCTCCTGTCCTCTGGTATCTTGAAATCCTCAGGAGGTTGGCTGACTCATCAGAGTGGCAGGGCCCATTTAGAGGTATCCGTTTTGCCCTGGGTCCTGGGTGATCTTGTATGGGCAAGGACCAAAATATTGGCTGTCCTCCTAGCCCTTTCAACTTTCTCACCTTTGGTCACTGAGCCTCAATTGCTGAACCTAGAAGGATAGTTATGCTAGTCTTGAAATGGCAGGAATAGGTCCTAGTCCTAACTCTTATAACCCTATTATAATACTATGTGAATATCAGCACATTTAAAAACATAAAGTAAGTAATAAGTTAAACCTACCTGCTGGGTTGTCATATTCCCAAAGATTCTTTACAGGTAACAGTTACAAAATTGCACAAAAAACATGCAAAATAAAAATAATAACAGCAAAACAGCATATTAGGATACCAATTATGAAGACATATCAAGATAATTAGGCTATTTTTATTACTTCTATAACATTATATTAGGAGCTGAGGATGTATCTCAGTGATAGAGTATTTGCCTAGCATTCATGAGGCCCTAAGTTCAAGTACTAGGACTGCCAAAATTTTTATTTTATTGTAAAATTTATCAATAATAAGCTACCTTTATCTAGTTATGATGGATTAAATAGCATGAATAAATCTTAATGTAAATTTGTATTGTTTTAAATAGAGCATCCCAATTTATAGAGCTACTTTATAGTTGACTATTGTCCAAATTTTATTTATTAGAGTAGCACTGCCTGTAGTATATTTAGGTATATCTGACTAGCATGACACAATTAGGAAAACATAAACATAAACCTGAAATAAAACATATCATTACAAAAAATTTTACTCTGGAAACCATCAGTATGATAAGATATTAACTTACGGTTTGTATTTTAAAAAGCTTGTACATCTGAGGATCAGAAAAGCATTTAATATACTAAGAAATTAGCAATAATTCTCATTATAGCTATATATGAATCTTTTATATATATTAACATTTTGCCAATGGTCACCACTATACTTGCCAAGTCCTACTGTGGACAATAGGTAAATAAAATTCAATGTATACCTCATATAAGGGCACAACAGGGCTTTACAAAGACACAATTTCCAACTGTAATACATAATGTAAAACTATACCAAAAAATATGAGAGAACTATAAATAAATGCCACCAACATAGTTTAAGATGTAACATTTATGCTGGGTCTAGAACTTCAAGCCATAGACCCACCGAACCTGCTACTGCTCTTTATAAGTAAAAGTTATTGGAACAGAGACACATTAATTCATTTACAGATTGTCTATGGCTGCCTTTGCCTTGCAACAACAAAGCAAAAAATTCAACAGACTATCCTGTGAAACTGACCATATTTCCTACCTAGCACTTCACAGAAAAAAATTTCCCAATCCCTGTCTAAAGAAAGAGAAGTCTGCCAGCATATGGAGAAGAAGGGAAAGAGAAAAAAACGCACAAAATGAAGAGTTATACAAAGGCCTGAGGCAAGCTCAAGTGGTATCTCCAGATCTGGTTAACTACATTAATTAGGAATTGTTCGAGCCAGGTATGGTGGCACATACCTGTAATCCCAGCACTCGGGAGGCTGTGGCAGGAGGATCCTTGCACATTTGAGACCAACCTGGGCCCAAGGCTGACCTGAACTGCATAGCAAGACCCTGTTTCGAAAAGACAAAAAAAAAAAATTGTTCAAGTTTTTACTTTTTCAGGACAATGTTTTGAGCATTTTATTTGTATGTGTGAAAAAGAGTCATGAACTCACAGGAATTCAGAAAAAAATGTTTATTCACATCTCCCAGAGATATAGGGATTAAAAGCAATGCTAACACATCTACTAGATACTTGGCATCTTGAAACTAAGGTTTACTAACTAGCTAAAGTATTTTGCTAATGTGAGCAAGAAACAAACCACATTTCTACCTACTTTTATGTTCCC
>RJWT010003486.1:0-16218 GCA_004365215.1 Cuniculus paca | reverse complement strand
TAAAGTATTTTGCTAATGTGAGCAAGAAACAAACCACATTTCTACCTACTTTTATGTTCCCCTTGTTGACGTTTTTCTTTTCTTTTCTTTTCTTTTCTTTTTTTTTTTTTTTTTTTGAGACAGGGTCTCACTGTGCCATTCAGGCTGACCTTGAGCTCACTTTGTAGCCCAGGCTGTTCTTGAACTCACAACAATCCTCCTGCCTCAGCCTCCCAAGTGCTGGGGACATTTTTCTAAATAAATAAAACAATAAAAATAGCATGAGTTCTAGATATAGATTGTATAGGTTTAAGTCCCAACTCAACCACACATTATGGTGTAATCTCTGAAAATTAAATTTCTCCGTGTCTCAATTTCTTTCTCTCTAAAGTGGAGCAACAGAAGCATATTCTTTAGATATTACTCATTTAAGATTTTGCAACTGGCTTTTAAAAACCATGAAATAAATGTAAACTCAATCTCACTGCATTCTATTCCACTTTCCTTGTAGACTACAAAAGGTCTAGCAAAACGGGTATCTTTCCTTTCTTGTAGGAAGTTAACTAGGCCATCAGACTTATCAACTCAATGAGTTTCTCCATTATCCCTTTTCTAAAACAACAGCCATCTTTCTACTAAGGCTTTGCCGGTTTATACCTTGGGCTGCCTACTCACACTTTTAATGAGGTAAAATTTCTGTTCTCTGAAAAGGATAGGCTCTCCCTCCTTTCTAACCCCTTAGGAACCCTGATGACTTCTGACTACACTATAACAAGAACAGGTGTTGAAGGAATGCAGACTGCATGGACAGAAAATAAAGAGCATTAAATTAGAGGTTTACTGACTAAAGAAACCGTGCCTCCATCTTGCACACTCAAAGCCCTACTGCTATGCTCCTCTTGGCCTTCAGCATTCACCCACTTACCCGAAAAGCTCACTCTAGGAAGTTTGATCGTGATATCCCTCCCTCAAGGTAGCCTCCTCTGACCTCCCATGGCAAACTAGGCAATGGGCCCTCTTACCTTTGCTCACGGAACCCACAACTTCTCTTCATTGCATTTAACAAAATGCACAGGTATGCATTTATTTATAGATGTTTAATTAGTGCTTGTCTTTTCAATATACACCAGTCTATGGCCTAGGAATCTGGCCCAAGGTCCCCTTTTGTAGAGGAGACAGCTAAAAATAGTAATATTTTAACTGGTTATATAAATACCTACATAATATCCTCAATTTTCCTTATGGCCATAAAGTTAACATATTTCTTATTTGATTCTGCAGAAAAAGTTGGTAAATTCCTATAAGCTTAGCTTTTGCCACTGTTTGTTTTGGGGGGATTTGAGGGGGAAGACTTTTTTGGTTTTTAAATCTTACACAGCATGTATATCTAGTACCTTGCAGTATTTGTCACAGAGTAAAAACAGACAAGCAATATATAGATGAGTAATAAATAATTTAAAGTAAAAGCTTTAAAAGCTCTTTATAACCAGAATATGTGTTGAAGGAATGCAGATTTTATGAACAGAGAATGAACTAAAGGAAATCCCTTTAATGCTCTGCCCCATTCTGATTTTCAGACTGTTGTTCCCTGATGAAATACCATGCTCCTCTGTCCCAGTGCTGCTACTCATTCTTCAAGGACAACCTTAGTTCTGTCCTCCTGAAGCCTTCTGGGCTTATTCTATCTCTCTCCAATTTTGCTTTGTCTGGATAGCACCAATAGACAAGGTGTTTCCGCTTACTCTAAAGCTCTTCTTAAGCATTGAGAGTGCTTCTAATCAAGTATTAAATGATTAAGACCATATTCAGGCTGTTACAAGCCTTTAAATTCATGGTTCTTAAGTGGAGTCCAAGGGCCAGAATCATTATCACCTGGCACAGTGTCAGAGATGGAAAATCTTAAGCCCCTGTTGAGGCTTACTGAATTAGGAACTCAAGAGCAGAGAGGGAACAGGGAGGACAGCAATAGGAACTATGCTACACAAGTTCCCTAGATGATTCTGGTTGAAGGCATTGGCTTTTAGTCCTAGCTGCAAAATAAAATTTATGCTTGCTCTCATGAAAGAATGTGATTGAAAGGATTGCATGAGGGCCAAATTTCATTATTTTTGTTCACTTGCTTGCATGCATGAATGAATGAATGACTTCATCCATCCATCCATCCATCCATTCATTCATTCATCCATTCTCTTTACCTTCCTACATCATTCTTTTACGAAGACAGAAATGCATCTTCACAATCCAGGTCACCGACCAACCTGTCACTAGAAAGCGAACTGTTCAACAACTGTCCACTAGAATAATGCTTTGTAATACTTACATGACTAAGCGAAATTAAAAAAAATACAGACCAGGGTATAATGTCCTCAAAAAGGAAATAAAAGAAAAAAAATGTTTAAGACAACAACAGCAAGAACCAAAAGATACCTACTAAAATGAGCCTCAATTTTACATTACCCATTATACTCTGCAAACAAAAACTCACCTGATTAAACTTTGTCTAAAATACTGTACATTCACATCTCACCAGGAAATAGAAAAGGAATCTCATTCACCTTAAGTAAGTGATCACTTCACTAACTTGCAGAAAAACAGTATCATACTACTAATATACAGCTGCCATTTTGTAAATACATTTGTCTCTGCCACTTTCTGCAAGATCCTAAAATATTGATTTTTTATACATCTTCCTCATGGATATAGAAACCTTTGCTTTCAAACCATAACATTACCATTAAAACTTCTTGGGAAAATAAATTAATAGCCAGGAAGGTCATCATTTTACTAAACTATCATGATAAAACATTATAAAAATACATATCTGGCAAGAGTTTCAACTTGACAAGTGTCTTCTATTTCCTAGAAGAAATCAAATAGTATTTGTTAGTTTAACTGGGATATGAGGAGAGAAATAGGGTGAGGGCAAAGTAAACAGTGAATTAATTTTGTATTACCATAAAACATTTTAATTAGAGCTTTGTCTGCCAAGTAACCTACTCACTTAGGCATTTAAGGAATAATCAACCTTCAGACTAAGATTTTCGCTAAGATATGGACCAATAAAACTCATAATTGTTATACAGCTGTAATGATTTCCCAAAAGATACAAGGACCAAGTCTCCAAATGTTCTTCCAGAGCTCTTTACCCTCAGGCAAGGTACACAAACTGACAGTTTTGGTCTCAGGAAAGTTGCACAATTGAATTCCAGGGTCTGCCTCCTCTCCCCACTACACTTCAGGTGCTTCACACTGACCCCTACACATGTATGGTAGTGTAGCCTCTGTGTCTTTGTTCATGTTGTTTCTTTCTCAAAGATATGACCACTTCCTTTCTTCTAATGTTGATCTCTAAACAGGTGGCCTTCCCCAGACAGAGTTTCTCAACCAGCCTACACCAATGCATCTCAAACTACCTGTGATGACTAACAAGGATTTTGTTTCTTATGATTTTAATCTCTAATATATCACAAATGAGCAATTTTGTAAAATCCAATTAAAATTAACTACTAAAAAATCTGTGTAAAAAAGCATACAGAATACATGTTCGTTTTTTAAATTATCCAGACATAAATTACACTCCTTTAATACTATAAAAGGTTTTTTATTCTTCCTCTCAATTTATGTGCAGACCAATAGTATGTAGTTTGTGGGCCAACGCTGGCACATCAATCACATTTTTAAATGGGGTTTGTTCTATATAATGCTGATCTATTTACCTACAAACTTATTACCTGAAAACTGTTTGGCAACTTTCTAGATCCAGAAAAACAAAAATTTGGTGTATTACCTACAACTATTTGGACTATTACCCACAAACATTTTGGCAACTTTCTAGATCCAGAAAAACAAAAAAATAGGATGTATATAGAAAGGGACAAATTTATGTTAAGAAATTGAGTGTACAGCCATACCATCCTCAGTTTGGCCTGATCTTGTATGATCTCAGGAGAAACTGATTAACAAAATTGTGGAGGCTGAAAGTCCAAAATCAGCAGGGTAGAGATTCAGGGAAGAACTGATGTTGCATCTCAAGTCTGAAGTCTGTATGTTTTAAAAGTTCTTTCTCAGGTGTTATGGTTTGTGTCTAGATGTGCCCCCAAAGCCTCATGTGGTCACAGGTGTGGTGTTTTAGAGGTGGCTGATAAAGAGTGCATGATGCTGGGATTAAGGGTGTGTGATCACTACATCAGTCCACTGACTGGTCTGGCACCACTCTAATCCCATAGCCCAGACAGAGTATAAACAGGGCAGAAAGAAACTACTGAGGTCTTTGATTGCTTTGGTACCTTCTGCCTGCCTTGAACTGTTTCTTCTCTGTGATGTCTTTCTGCCATGCCACCCTGCCTTGGAGCCAGGAAATTATGGACTGAAACCTCTACAAATTGTGAGCTAAGTAAACCTTTCCTCCTTGGAATTTGGGTGTTTGGTATTTTGTCTCATCAATGAGAAAAATAACTAATACAAAATTTGGTACCAGAGAAATGGAGTCATTGCTCTCTCTACACCTGGGCATGTGACTTGGGAGCTTTTGATGCCGGTTTGTGGAATTTGGAAACTTTTGGAGACGCCAAAAAACAGCCCTGGAATGCTTGAGGCTATACTTGATGTGAGATTCTGGTCAGAGATCAGAAGACCAGAATGCTGAAGGAAATGATCCTTGTAAAGACCACTCTAAGGAGGTTTCTGCTGGGAAGGATTGCATTGGCTTTTGGACTCCAGACAATGTGTGTTATACCTTGTCAGAAATTTTGCTCATGTCCAGAAACTTTGCCTGAGACTGAGATTAAAGGCAGTGAATTACTTAATCTTGCAGAAGAAATTTTAAAGCAGTCTAATGTTGAGAAGGTAGCATAGATACTGTTTGGGACTTTTAGTCAGATTTATTTTGAGAATCAAGAGCAAAGAGCCCAGCAGAGTGACTCAAAACATTATGAGTTTGGCCAGAAAGAAAGCTCCAGTAAAACTGCAGCCTGCAAAGATTGAACAGATGAGAAATTGGTAGATGAAAAGATTAGCAAGGAAAAGCCATGTATTTCAGAATAAGACAGCAGAAAAGATACCTGAGGAAATCAAAGCCTTTGCAGGACTCCAGCCTTTGCAGCCTCAGACTTGCAAAGTGAAAGAATTTTCTTTGAGAAGAAAGCCCCAGAGCACTATGTTCCACAATGGAGGTGGCCTAGAGAATTTGTTTCTTTGGATTGGGTTTAGAGTTCTCAGAGATCCAGATGCTTGCCATCTGCAGAAAGAAGCCTGGCTACTGCTCCAGCTGGCAGCAGATGTTGGCATCAACCACATGGCACTGGTTTTAGGTGCATGCAGAATACAAAAGTTGTGGGATCAGGAATGCTTCCACCAAGATTTCAGAAGAAAGTCTGGGAAGTCAGGCATAGTGCCCCTGAAATGGCAGTGTGTGAAGCTGTGAGTGTGAAACTAAAGGTGCATTTCAGACCCTAGAAATTTTGAGAAGCGAGGATTATGGATTGTCTGAGAAAACTGCTAGGAGGGGGCAGAGCAAGCCCAAAAGAGAAGCATTAGGTACTACCTGCATCAGAAGTGTCACAAGGGCAAAGCCACTTAAGCCCTTTTGAGTTCGCAACTTGTCACAGATTGCCAGAGATGCTGCACATGGAACTATAGAACTTATCATTTGCCCTGCTGAATTTTGGACTTGTTTTGGTCACATTCCTGTGTTTCTATTTGTAACTTTCAAAAAGGCAATGTCCATCATATGCCACTGAATGTTGGAAGTGTTTAACTTTTTTTTCATATGTATAGAGGCTTACAGCTATGAGTTTGCCTTGAATCTTAGAGGAGAGTTTGTACTTGGACTTTTCAACAATGCTGAAACTGTTAGGACTTTGGAAACTCTCAGAGATAGACTAAATGCCTTTTGCATAATGTTATATGCATGAGTCCATGGAAGGCCAGGAACAGAAAGTTATGGCTTGTGTCTAGATGTCCCCTCAAAGCCTCATGTAGTCATAGATTGGAGCTTTTGCACAGTTGGCTGAATCTAGACTGTGTGATACTTGAACTAAGGGTGTATAACTATCAAATAAGTCCACTAATTGGTTTGGCATTGCCCTAATCCAGTACCTAGATCAAATATAAAAAGAGGCAAAAAGAAGTTGCTAAGGTCTTTTGTTGGTTCCCTTGCTTGCTTTGCTACCTTCTGTCCTGTTTCTCAGCTAAAATGCCTGTCTGACATGCCACTCTGCTGACTATAGACTGTAATGTCCACAAAGTGTGAGCCTAATAAAACCTTTTGGCATCAGGCATTTTGTTTTAGCAATGGGAAAAGTAACTAACACACCAGGGAAAGTTAGTCTTTAGATTTATTAAAACCTTCAATGGATTGGATGAAGCCCATCCACTTTCTGGCCACTGAGATGCAATACCCAATACCAACAAATTGAAAGAGAAGTTTGTTTGGCTCATGTTTTCAGTCCATAGCAGGCCAGTTCCACAACAAAAAGGTATGAGAGAAGAGCCAGCAGAGAAAAGCTGCTCAGGTTAATGAGCAAAGAGTAAAGGGAAGAGCTAGGGACATACCTTGCAGGTCATGTCCCCAGTGATCCACCTTTTCCAAACAGTCCCTACCTCCTAACACCAAGCCTGCTGTAGCATCCCCATAATCCAGTTATCCTCTGCAGGTTCCCATCTTTGAACGTGTAAGGCCATAGAAGGATATCTAGACATAAACCATAAGAAAGGGCAACGTTCTTTACTTAAAATCTATCAATTTAAATGTTAGTCTCATCTAAAAATGCACTCCTAGAAACATTTGGAAGAATGTTTGAGTAAATAAATATTTACCCTGTGGCCTAGCTCAGTTGACACATAAATTTAATCACCACAAAATCCTAATGAAAGCCATGAGCTAAGCATACAAAAGACAATAAGCAAAGCAGAATGTGATAAGGATCAACGAATGGAATGAGATCTTCATGGCTTTCTTTCACTGTTTTTATGGTATAGATTAGTCCCGCAACACAGGGGATTTAAACCAGGGCCTTGTGCATACCACAAAAGCGCTTAATCAATGGGCCATGCCCTTAGCCCTTAATATGATTTTCCCAGTTTTACACAGTATGAGAACTAATTTTATGTTAAGCCATTTGTACCAATTACTTCTATCCCTGTTTTATGAGTTCTAGGCACATGTTTTTCTTCCAGTGCCTAAATCATTCCATGTTCTCTACAGACATGAGACTTAAATTTGTTTTCTCTGAGTTCCCTCCCTACTGCCATTCCTCTTCTTTGACACATCCTTTCACCTTCTACTTATCCTAAATTCTCAATACAAACTTTATTTCCTCACAGAATTTTCTTTAACCTTAACCCAAAGTCATCAATCTAGTGCAAGATCCTTTGTTTACTTTCTCAATAAACTGTGATTCTCTTCTTTGATGCACTAGCACCAATTTGCTGTTATAAACTCGCAGGTTTTAACTACTACTGCAACTCTAGAATCTTGTTGACATTTTGTTCCCAGAAAAGCAGGTACCTTATAAATATGTTGATGCAATTAATCAGTCAACTAACTAAAGAAATAAAATACAAAATGTCTCATAGATTTGTATGGATTTTCAGAATGAAAATTGAATGAGGAAAATAAAAAGACTTGCTAGGCAAAATAAGATTTATATATCAAAATTCTCAGTAGGTTATTTGCTTCTTTCTTAATAATAGTCTATCATTCATAAAAATTACATATCAGTTCTAAAGAGAAACTAGCTATACACCTATGCATACCTATGCACCTATCCAGTGGAGACTAAGTCTCCCAAAACAACTTCATTCCTTCCCACTTTGCTGAACTTGTATGAGTTCATAAAATCCTTCAAAATTCCTTGGCTTTGGTTTATTTATATTTTTAATTACATTGTTGGCATTTTGTTGCTATTTTAAAAATATGAATGCTGGTTAATTTTTGAGATTAAATATATAAATTTAAAAGGATTCTATAATAACATATCAACTAAATAAAACACATATTGCAATTTAATAATATTAATAGTACACTAAAAATATCAGCTATTGTGCATGTATGTCAAAAGACAAGGATAATAAAGCTCAAATGTAATGTACAGTAATAACATACCCAGAAGAACAGTAAATGAGGCAGTTTTGAATTGCTTTCAGAATAAGGACCTGTTGTTGCAAATTATAATATCAAGAAAGCAGTGAACAGACTAAATGCTCTAAAGATTTGTAAATTAAAACAAAAGTGACAACTTTAAATATTGTTCATTATCCTGATTTAACAGAGAAAATTTGGAAAATCAGTCACAAGTACCAAGCTAGGTTGCAGAAAAACATCAGCAGAGTAAAGCTCAGAAAGAAGTTACTACTTATGGGAAAAATATCCATCAAAGCCAACAAGAAATTTTATAAGTTGAGATGGTAGGATTATAGATCATTTCATCAAGTCTTTCTCTATTTATATATTTCTCAATTTGATGAAGCTACTTAAGGACAAAAGGTACAAAATATCTATAAAGTGATAAAAAGTTTCTTAATATCAGTCCAGGTAAACATAAAGCAATTCCTATTCACTTTAATTTCTTGATTTATTTATATAAAAGTTTCTGAGAGTCCGCCACTCCTAAATACTACCCTAGATCTTATAAAGACAAAAATGTCAGCAGTATCTTCCTGTGATCTTCCCTCTGTGGCAGTAGATTATAGCAACCAACAATTATGGAAAGTAACCTGTGATATTCCTCCCACGTCACAGGCATAAATATAATCAACCGCAATCTCTATTAAATATGCACCATGCATATTTAGTAATTAAATATTTATTTACTGAATAACAAGTCTGTTCTGAACATTATGAACATCTTGGATACAGAAATGAGCACTATCAAAACAGTCTTTGTTTATGAAATTACTCACCATGACTTCTATGACTTGGATAAGTGTTCCTTAGAGGCCCTTGTACTCTACATGTGGTTCCAGACTGTGGCACTATTGGAAAGCAGTGGAACATTTAAGAAGTGGAGCTTAGTGTAACAAAGGTAGGTCATTTTGTCTATGCCTTTAAATTGGATATTGGAACACCAGTCTCTTCCTGTCTCTCTATTTCCCAGTTGCCATGATGATGTGCTGACTTGCCACAGGCACAAAAGCAATGGAACCAACTGACCACAGGTCTAAATCTCTGAAACCATGAGTCAAAATAAACCATTCTTTCTTTTCTTTTCAGTCTTTTGTTTTGTTTTGTTGTAGTTTTTTTTTTTTTTTTTTGAGACAGAGTCTCACTCTGTAGTTCAGTCTTGTCTTGAACTATGCGCTCAGGCACACCTTGGACTCAAGCTGATGCTTCTGCCTCAACCTCTCTAGTTCAAAATAAACCTTACTGCCCTGTAAGTTATTTCTATCTCAGTTAGTCACAGTGGCAGAAAGTTGACTAACATATAACATAAACATTTTTAAGGGTGCACCTATTTGTCAAAGAAATATCTTTGGAACTCTGTCGAATGTTTCCTGATGATGCTAACTAAATTTAGTTCAACCTTGCATGAAGAGAATACAAGGATTCCATTTGCTGGCAGGTGGCAAAAAGTTCAATGACTGGGGCTTACCAACTTGGAGTTTATTTTTCTCTTATAAACAGAAATTAAGAGACAATTAGAAATGTCTCAAGCTTATCCAACGTTATGGCAGACTAATACTCCATTGCATTAAAAAAAAACACACATCCTCTTTATCCACTCATTAGCTAATCAGCATTTGGACTGTTTTCACGATTTAGCTATCACAGACTGTGCCACTATAAGCATGGTTGTGTATATATTGCTCTTATAGGATGCTTTTAATTCTCTTAGGAAAATACTCTAAATGGATGCATCTTGAGACCATACTCTTTAGTGAAATAAATCAGGCACACATGTTTAAATACCACATTGTTTCTCTGGTTAAGAAAATGAAAGTGTAAGAAATGAGGTGATTAGTTGAGAACTAATACAATAGCTCCTTGATGGTATCAAAGTATATCTTCTCTTTTCTATGTTGTAGATTCCCTTCTCCTTTCTCTTTTGTTCTGCACTTGTCATCTATAGTGATGATATTTGGCAAGAGGGAATATTAGTTGATAATAATTTTGATTAACAAGGGTAGAAATAAGGTCTTGAACAAGTGAACACTGTCCTATAGAAACAAATATATGAAAGTCTAACATTAATATTATAGATTTTTCTATGTTTTCAATGTCTTAGCAAAAATGCATGTTGAAATTTTAATCCCACTGTAAAACACTAAAAAGAGGGAACAAGTAGGACTTTTAAAAGTGATTAGGCTTTGATTTAATGGAATAATGAGTTATTTTGATAGTGTCAACTATAAAAGGAAATTAGTCTCTGTCTATTGTGCGCATCTTTCTTGCATTGTGATGCCCTACACCACCTCAGGATTCTGCAAAGAGTCCCCACTACCAAGAAGTTTCTCAGCAGACGTATCATCTCATCCTTGAACTATACAGCCCCTAGAACTGTATGATATAAATTTTTTATATAAAATACTTGGTCTCAAATAGTGGTTACATAAAACAGCTAAAAAATTGAAAAATAAGTGTACCTAGGGTTCAGGAAAATGAAAATAAGAATCCAGGTGATTTAAGTAGTACCTGAAGAAGACAAAAGATCATTAAAGAATCATTCGTGTATGGATTAGTCCCACAGGTACAGATGACCTGTCGAGAAATGGGAATATAGCTGGGCTAGAGATTTGGATCAATAGTAGATCACTTGCCTGCTATACTTTAAGGCCTTGCACCACAAACAACAACAACAGTAGCAACAACCTAACAACCAATAAGGAGAATCCATGCCAAATTTTATAAAGCAGCCATGATAAAATTAGTGAGTACTCCCTAGATGATAGTAGAGGCCAAGTGTGTTGTCTACATTCCTGACATTTTTAATTTTTTTTTGTTTTATTAGTACATGTTTGCAATTCATGCAGATTATAATCATCTTGGAAAGTGATTGCACATACATATTACAGCTTTTTTTTTTTAATTTTTCTTTTCTTCTCTTTCTCTTCACGCCCCCCACCCCCCGCCAGGTTCCCTATCCCCTTTTACCTACTTGTTGATATTTGACTCAGATCATGTTATGGTATATAGTGTTTACAGTAATTGGGGTTACATGGAACGTCTCATTTTCTCTCATTTCCCATTCCCCTCCTATACAACCCCCACCTTGTTCCTTGGACCACTTCCCTATTGCAAGAGATCCATCCCCGTGTTCCTTTATACTCACTGTTTATCATTTTCTTTGTTTGTACTTTGTCTCACTCAAGTGAGAGATACTATACAATATTTAAGATTAAATGTGTAGTTTATTTTACTCAACATTATATTTTCCAGATACATTCCTTCTCCTGAAAATGCCTCAAATATATCATTCTTTATATCCAAGTAGTATTCCATTATATACAGATACCACATTTTATTTATTAAGTTGTCTGTTGATGGGTATACAGGCTGCTTCCAGGAATTAGTATTATGAATTGTGCTGCTATAAATATTGGTATACATGTATTGCTATAGTCTGATGACTTAAGCTCTTTGGGGAAGATGCATAGCAGATACATAGCAAGAGGATAGCTGGGTCATATGGAATTCTTAATTTTAGTTCTTTGACAAATCTCCACAACGATTTTCATAATAATTGTACTAGTTTGCATTCCCAGCAACAGGGAAAGAGAGTTCTTTTTTCACCAGTCATGCCACCATTTGTTACTGTCTGATTTAATGATTGCCATTCTTTCCGAAGTAAAATGGAATAAGTGTTATTTTAATTTACATTTCTCTAATGGCCAGAAATATTGAACATTTTTTTCATATATTTAACTCAGACTCAGACTTCTTTCTATTAGAGTGCAGACATTCTTGCAGAGTTTGATCTAGTCTGAGATCTCGGGTTAGGAACTCTTGCTATCCCTCTCTGGGTATGATGATGGGTTCAGTGGACAAGTTCACTGGTACTAAATTGTCCACTAAGTCAAGATTATTCCTATGCAATCAATTCAACTATAGCAGTAACAAGCTATACCATTATGGTGGTGTCTACCAGGGCTGGTTGAGAAATAACACACATGAGACCCTGTTTGGGGTTTGCCTTTAGCAGTGGTGCCAATGTGAGCTTCCAACCCTGCATAACTCAGGCGGAAACTGGCCTCTGAAGGAAGGAAAGGAGTCTGTGATCACCAGTCCCTGCTTCTCAGCAGCACTCCTCCAGTCTTCTCCCCAGCTTCAGCCATCTCCTGTCACTGTCTTTCCCTCATCTATTCTGGGAATTTAGCAATGTAAAGCAGCCAATGGGCTGTTCTGGGACCTATGTTCACCCAGCTCTCCCATACAAGGGTGTCCCCATCAGCTCCTACTCCACATGACTATCTTCAGGCACTTGTACCACAATCACTCACCAATTGTGACTCTGAAGAGCCTCTCAGGATGCAGTGTCATGCGTTCTTGCTGTTGTCTTCAACTGCATAAGATTCTCCTGGTTTGGGTGAACTTCTCTGGTTCTTCGTGAGCAGACAAGTTTGTGGTTTCACTCTTCCTCCCAGTTGGCAGCTAGCCAGTCACTTTTGGCAGTGCCATAGTCTCTCTCCTGCCATGTCTGTATCGCTTAACCCTATTTTCTTCCCTTCTTTTAGTTCCCTCATGGTTCCCATGTACCCCACTCTCACTTTGGTTCCTCTCCAAGCTATTATTTTCTGGACTTCTCCTAGAGAAGCTGAGTTGCTGTCATTCACTATTCTACCTTTTTATTCCTTCTGCTTCTTACATTACTGCCATTTATCCTTTCACTAAAATCACTGCAATCTTATTAGTCAGAACAGAAAATCAGAGGTACACTTAAATAGGCTCTCACGCAGTGTATGTGAAAACAGCAGCTGGGTTAAAATAAATAAACAGAAATAGTGCATTAAATTAATGACAGAAAAATTTCATGAATTCTAGGTAGAAGGAACCACAGGTTGAGTGATATTCCAAAAACTCAGAAAGAGGAAATACAGTTATTAGAAACCACTAAACATCAAGACATGATCTTTCTAAGAGAGACACAGACCAGTATAAGGCCTAACAGAATTGGCCACAGCAACAGGACCATATTTCACTCTTCTGCAGCATACTGATATCCTTCTGGTATTGCATGTGGGTACAACCCAGTTGAAAAACAAACTATGATAAGTCAGCCTCTTGGGCCACACCACAAAATGGAACAGAGAGAAAAATGTACCTGGAGCAACAGAGATCTCTAGCACAAGTCCTACTAGCTAGGCATTTTTTGTTTTACAGGTGTAGAAATTTAAAGAGACTCCAAAGCATGAAGAGTTCATCTGAAGCAATTTATGACTTTATAGGCTCAGCTATCAAACTATCCCATCACTCAGCTATCAAACTATCCCTTGAGACAAACTTTAATGGCCAAACTGAGTAGCATGATACAATTCTTGTCTCTGTTAAATAATGTATAAAACAGAATAAGTGGACATCCTGGCTTTGAATTCTTTTTTTTAAATTGATATTGATGCTGCCTAGTTCACAGAATTATTTTTATTTATTTATTTTTGTGGGGACAGGGAATTGAACTCAGGACCTCACATTTGCCAGGCAGGCACTGCACCACTAAGCCATATCCCCAACCCTAGTTTTGTATTCTTAATCACAAGATTAAACTCTGCATTGGGAAACTGACCCCAAATCATCCTTTAAATTGCAGACAAGTGATTTTCAAAGTCATGTATCCAGACTAGCACTATCATAATCTCATATAGATGATTGTTTAGATATACCCACAATCAATTCCTATTTCTAAACCTACTTAACCAGAAACTCTGGAACTGAATCTCAACAGTTTACTTAGCAGAACTTCTGATGCATACTGAATTCCATGAAGCACTACAATAGATATATCTTTCATACAGAAGAAAATGTCTAAACTCTTGAGAACTACTTTACCCAACATCTTTGGCATTAGCAGCAGTATACAGTTGGGGCTCTCAACACATCACAGTGTGTTGCATCTTTTTGGAGATAAAGAAGACCAATACGAATACAAACAAGCAAGTGAAACTATTGATGTCTTTGTTACTACCTTATTTCTCAGTTCTCTGAAGCAGTCTAACTCATGAGAGAATTGGTAATAGTTTCTAAAGACAGAAAAAAGAAAGTGAGCCTTAGCCAGCTCTAACACTCCTCCCAACAAGTTCAGTGGTTTTATACAGTTCTGGAGAAGCTGTTCCCTACCCTGAGAAACACTTGGGGTATGCCACACTCTACACACAAATATGAGAATCAGGAGTGGAATTTTAATTTTGATATTCTAGTGTGTCATTTCACTATGACCACGTTGGCAGATTCCTATGTGTTAAATAGTTACTTAAAGGCTGTGCTTTTTCTGCTACTTTTCATGGGGCAAAATGCTTGTTAAACTGCGGAGTACATCAGAATCATCTCAGGAGCTTGTTAAAAAGCAAATCCTCAGGCCTTATCACCAAGAATATCTTTGTATGCTGGGGGTAGAGTTCAGGGATCTGCAGATTTCACAAGCTCCACAGATTGACTGTAGTGTTTCCATTCCAAACACCACACTGCTTAATTCTGGGTGGCTAAAGGTACAGGCTCTATAGAACTGGCTCCACATTCCAACTCCTCTTACCATATCTGCCACCCTGGGTAAGTTATTAATTTCTTGTACCCCTGATTCCTACTTTATAATCTTGGGATTATTCAAAGTACCTATATGATAATCTTGCCGTTAAAACTTCAAGAAAATAATTCACTCAAAACACTTTATTTAGCACAGTGCCTCACATATAATAATCACTCATTAAGTACTAAGCCTTAGCCAATATTATTTCCATGATGATAGTAGTGACTAGCACCATCATCTAAATTACACTGACTGAAAAAAGAAGACATATCTGACCTCTTTCATCTGCTAATACCCTCCTGATGTGTCTAAATTTTCACCTAGGCTACCTTGTTGTATTAAATTTCTTAGAAAATAAAGCATGCGTTGGAAACAGTATTCCCCTCACCACTATGCAAATAAGAGATAATAACATGGTTTATTAGGGGACTTCAGAGAAAAGGAGTCAATCAATTCACATCTTAGCTCACTCCCAGGTCAAATCAAGGATAGGAGGAATGGAGGTGGAAAGAAAATAAGCACAGTTGAATCCTGCAGGGTGTTCATGGACCAGTAGAAAGTGATAATGACAGCAAATATTCTTTATCAATGTATGAGTATAAAGTAAATAGGTAAGATTATTCTCAAACTTCTTAGGATTGAGAGTGTTTCTGGAAAATAGGTACTTTTGACAGTTTGAATGACACATCACACACCTCTGTTGCTTACCCCTTCCCAAGAGTTAAAGTTTAGAACATAAAAGAAATTTTACTTCATAAGGGATGGTTTTAAGAAAAATGTGGATGCATGGGATTATTTTTAAGATCTTGAATTATTTTAACTTTTTTACAATATCCTTGAACCAAAGGAAAATTTTTGGGTGTTCTTTCAGTGGATCTCAGTGTAAATCTGCTAGCATACTTACTACTTCCTCCCCACAAAAGCTCAGAGTTCTCTTTTTCTTACCTGACCCTTCATCAAATAACAACCTCTGAAATACAGCTAATGGGATACTAGGATTATTAAATAGACAAACATAATTTCTACCACTCAAAGGGAAATCAATGCCATGTGGGTCTACATCTGGCACACATGCAATTCTGACGCTTCATTGCTTTATTTGTAACAAAAAGAAAACTTCCCCACATATACAGGAGTCTAGTTGTCTATGATGCCATATAAATATCTGTGACAGCTGGGGATCTAGCTCAGCGGGCTAAGCGCCTGCCCGGCAAGCGCAAGGTCGTGAGTTCAATCCCTGGTGCCGCCAAATAAATAAATAAATAAATAAATAAATAAATAAATAAATATCTGTGACAAATATTCCTGATCAGTTTCAGCAAATTTCATTTAGAAGATGTTTTAGTTACTTATCTTATTGCTGGGACAAAATACCTGATACTCAAAGTTAAAGGAGGAAAGGTTTATTTTGTATCACAATTGTTATAGGTTTTAGACCAAAACCAGCTGGCTCCAGGCAGGGTGGCATGACACAGGGGCACAGCAGAGGAGGAGTAGTCCATGGCAAGGTAGGTAGGAAGCAGATTGCCTTCTTTCTGTCCCTTTTCCACCTGTACTACAAGCCTTT
>RJWT010003485.1:0-36352 GCA_004365215.1 Cuniculus paca | reverse complement strand
GAAAAACTGCCACCATCAGTTGAGAATGCTTAGTGCTACTTGAGGATGAAAAACACCTGGAAAGAGTGAGGCATGGACCACAAGCTGATTCATTAGCTGAGTTCAGCTATAGGAAAAAGCCCAGGCAACCCACAGAAGAAATGTTTCCAAGAAATAATGCTAACACTAAAAGAATGAACTCACGTTCATTGAAGGAGGAAAGGGATAAGGAAGATGTTGATACTGGTCCACATCAATTTTTAAAATACACACTTTTTTGGGGTTTTGCTATGAACTCACTATGTAGCTCAGGCTGGCCTTGAACATGATCAAGGTGATCCTTTGCCTCAGCCTCGCAAGTTCTGAGGTTACAGGTATGTGCCACCACATGTGGCAACATCAAAGTTTAATAAATAATTAGTGTTCTACTATATAGGTTTATTTTAAACTAATTTCCATTGATGGATGGTTAGCTTATTTTCAATTGTTTTCTTGTAAATGATACCAAAGTAAATATTTCACATTTTTGCAAACATATACTTTTTGTTTTTTGCAGTAATTCTTGGAAGAGGGTTCACTCTGTTAAAACAAATGTGTGTATATATATGTGTGTGTATATATATATATATATATATATATATGTATATATGTATATACTTTGTGCTTACTTTGTTATATATATATACAGATTCTCAGACTGTTTTCTAAAAATGTTGGCATCAGTAATTAAAACATGCTTATTTCTCCTGGAAATTTGACAATGATAGGAAAAAAAAAAGCACAGGACCTTCACACTGGGCTACATCCCCAAACCTTTTTTATTTTTTATTTTGAGACAGGTCTCATTAAATCACTAAGTTGCCTGGGCTGGGCTTGAACTTGCAGTCCTTCTGACTCAGCCTCCCAGAGTGCTGAGATGACAGGGCATGTGCCACTACACACAGCCAGGATTTATTTTATTATAAGTGAGTATATTCAACTGTCCACTGCTTTTTGTATTTGTTCTTCTGTGACTTGGGTTTAATATTATTTAATTGTTTTCCTGTTGGAGTGTTTGTCTCTTAATGATCTGAAGGACATTGTGGGTCAGGAACAAGTGTTATTGTTGGTTTCTGTGAGGAGTCAGGTCCTGAAAATGAGGTGCGGCAGATGCCAAAAAAACAAGAGAGACAAAGTTATGGGACTGGGGGACGACAGCCTCTAGGACTGAAGCTCCAGTCACAATCTTTTCTTTATAAAGAACAGAAACAGATGTTGGAGGGGTAAAGTTCAGATAAGTGGTAACTTAATTGTTTAACTATCCCAGGGACCATCTCCGGCTGTTTCTGGCCTTCATGTTTACCGTTCTTTTGGACACATCTTAGCAAAGCACCTCATGCTGTCCCAGCAGCGTTCCTCTGAGACTCAAGGTACTACATTCATTACCTTAAACACAATGCATTTGTAAGACTTCCTCCAGAACAATCATGTGGTCTAATAGAGCACAAAATCCCTGGGATGACCAAAAGTTAAACTAGTTTAAGTTAATCTGTTATCTGCATTTATGTGTTCATTTTTCTAACTGACGATTTATTTTTCAAGCTCGTTTTTTCTGCATTTTGCCACAGGATAGTTTTAAATGATTAGGTATCCAAATTTACTATTTTTTTTTCCAGTTTTGACAATATTTTGAGAAAAATCTTTCCTTAAAATCATAAAAATATTCACCATTGTTTTTATTTTTTCCTGCTAATTTTATGGGGTTTTAAACTTTTAATGAAGCAAAAAAATTTTTTTTTTTTTTTTTTTTTGCAGCACCGGGGATTGAACTCATGACCTTGCGCTTGCCGGGCAGGCACTTAGACCGCTGAGCTACATCCCCAGCCCTGTTTTTTTGAGACAGGGTCTCACTATGCTGTTCAGGCTGGCCTTGAGCTCACTTTGTAGCCCAGGCTGGTCTCGAACTCACAACGATCCGCCTGTCTCAGCCTCCCGAGTGCTAGGATTACAGGTGTGAGCCACCACTCCCGGCGAAGCAAAAATTTTTATCCATTTATACCATTTCAGTGTTATGAGTAATGTAAGGATTTCATTTTCTTGTTCATGTGGCTAAGCCAGTGCTACCCAATGGCATCCTGAGTGTTAATGGAAATGCTTTGTGTGTGTACTGTGAAGTGTGGTCACCAGTAGCTACAAGTGGCTGTTAAATACTTGCGTCTTAGTTACTTTCTTGTTGAGACATGAGACCCAAGATGAGCAACTTAAAGGAGGAGAGGTCCATTTTGGCTCACATTTCAGTCCATAGCTGGCTCCAAGACAGGATAGTATAGCACAGGGGTGTAGCAGAGGGAAAGCAGCTCATGGCATGGCAGCTGGGAAGCAGGGAGAGTCAAAGGAATAGCCAGTAAGAGGGCTATACCTTTCCTGGTCACACCCACAGTATTAGTCAGTGTTCACTAGAGTGACAGATTTAACACAAGATACATAAATATATAAGGATTTATAAGGTAAGCTTACAGTGTTCACCTGCAGAGTCAGGTGTGGAAGAGTGCTGTTATGGTTTGTGTCTGGATGTCCCTCTAAAACCTCATGCACTCGCAGGTGGGGCTTTTCAGAAGTGGCTGGATCTAGGGTGTGTGAATGTGGACTGAGGGCATGCAATAATAAATTAGCTTACTGATTGGTTTAGTATAGTTCTAGGAATGGATAATGGCAAGGCCTACCTTGGGTGTGGCTGGCACTACCCAAAAGACTTGTAGCCTGGATGGGATAAGAGGGAAAGTAAGGCTTCTTTTGCTGCTTCACTTGCTGCTTCCTCCTTCTTGTGCCATGGACTGTTACTCCTCTGTGGTGCCCCTCTGCCATGTCACCCTACCTTGGTGCCAGTCTAATAGGGACTGAAACATCTATAAACTGTGAACTGAAATAAACCTTTCCTCCTTTAATTTGTGGGTGGTGGCTCGTTTGTTTCAACAGTGAGAAAAGTAACTAAGACAAGTGTAAAAAGTCTGTGTGCATGCCAGAGATCCAAAAGATACAGTCAGAGGTTGACAGCCTGGAGCTCACTGAAGAGTCCTGTGTGAATCTGTATCAAAAGGCCAATATGTCTGCATAGGAAGGCTAAAGAGTCTGTGCTGGAAGCCAGGAGAAGGACATCCGAGGCAAAGGCAAAGACAAAGACTGGAGCTTCTCTGAAGAAACAGAAGCAAGACTTTCTTCTTTGTTCCCCTTCTTATTCCATTCAGGCTATAAGCCTGTTGATTGGTGCCACTCACACCCGGGGTGGCTCTTACCTCCTCAGTTTTTGGCTTACATTTCAATTATCTGGATAATTCATTAAAGCTGACATCACAGTTAACTATTACAACTTGAAATAGGAAAGTACAAGTAAAGAACTATACTTTTTTTTGTTTGTTTTCTTTTGTTCCTTTTGAGACAGGGTCTTGCTATGTAGTTCAGACTAGCCTTGTACTCACAGTGAAGTGCAGGCTGGCCTCAAACTCCTGGTGATCCTCCTGCCTCAGCCTCCTGAGTGTTGGGATTACAGGTGTGCACCACCATGCCCAGTTGGAAATGTACTATAATACAGTATTTAGCTTTAAATTTAAATAGCTACATTATGACTAATGACTATGTACTATTATATTTATAGGAGTAGACAGTTACCCAGTGCCATTTGCTGAATAACCTTTCCATGCTGATTTGCAATGCCTTATCATATACCAATTCTTACTGTGTATGTGTCTATTTCTGGATCACTTCCTGTTGTATTCACTTGAACTCTATTTAAGTATTACTAGGGCTTAATATCTATTAGAGATATTAATAGTAATATCTTTAGAAATAATTATTATTCATTTTCAGATATTTCCTAATTAGCTTACTTTGTTTTTTTTCTGGATAAATTTAAGGCATTTTTGCTGCCCTCCCTTCCCATCACTATAGGATTAGAATGATGTTGAGTTTATATATTTATTTAGTAAGAATTTTACTTGTTGCAGTGTAATGAGTTTCACTCACTAAAACAGAGCATGGCTAGAATTGAGGTTTGAAAGATGATTGGGTCCAGGTTTTGAGAGCCCTGGCAGTCATGTTTGGGGATTGGGTACAGTAAATTCCTGATCTAAGAACATTTGAGTTGTGAACTTTCACAGGTGTACTGTATGAGACTCACTTTGTCAGATAGGAACGAATCTAACTTATGACTGTTCTCCTGTAACAACTCATCTGTAAGTCAGAAACTTACTGTATAGGGTTTTTAAAATTGAAAATATATCAATCAAATATAAATGTGTAGAGATGATATACATCTTGATGCACATCATGACCACATTATGTGTTTTTAGCAGGCCACTCTGATTAGAACATGGTAAATGGTTAAACCCGAAAGGACAGGCTTGTAATTCTAGCACTGAGGCAAGAGACAGGAGACTGAGGCAGGAGGATTGTAAAGTTGAGCCTAACCTGAACAACTTACTGGCTTATCTGGACTCTGTCTCAAAATAAGAAATAAAGAATGGACTGAGGCTGTAGCTTAGTGCAAATCCCTTCAATACTTGGAATGGGGGTAGGGGAAGAAAATGATAAGTGGTTGGAGAGAGGAAAAGTAGCCACAAGGAATTAGCTATTTCAATAATGGAAGCTAGAGGGCCAGGGATGTAGTTCAGCAGCATCAGTGCCTGCCTGACAAACGCAAGGTCCTGAGTTCAATTCCCACTACCAAAAGAAAAAGAAAAAGGAAGCTACAAATGACAGTCTGTTGAGTTAGGGTGAGTATTAGGTATCTAGGAGATGGAATTCATACGGTTTGGTTATGGAACTTTGGGTGTAAGAGTGTTGAATGTGTTAGGGATGCCTCCCAGGTTTTCAGTCTGTAGAATGAAGTTAATGAGGGGATGACTAGTAGAGAGCAGGTTGAAGGGTTGGGGATCTTAAGCTCTGTTTTTGAAAGATTGCCTTGTCTGGGGTTGTGGAGACGTCTAAGGGAAGATGTTGGGTTATGAATCTCTGAAATCAGGACACAAGTCTTTGTTGGAGGATATACCACATTTCTCTGAAAATAAAACCAGGTCTTATATTAATTTTTGCTTCAAAAGACACAATGGGGCTTATTTTCAGGGGATATCTTATATGTGTGTGTGTGTGTAAAATAATCTATATTTATTCATGTACAAAAATCTACATCTATATCAAATATAGTCATGTCATCTTCTGGATCATCAAACCCCAAATTTAGCCTTGAATTTCTTGCAGTTCTGATTCCTGTAGAACTGTTGGTTCTCATCTCTCATGTCCAGCAATATAGCTACACAGAGATGAATACTTCTTGTCCATGTAGTCTACTTATAGTGCATTGGCAACACAGCTGTCAGTGATTTTATCCTGTGAATTCTTCACCCAAGTTACAACCTCTTGAAGGCCAGGCTTGACAAAGTTTCCATTAAATCAAGTTGTTATGGTTTATGTCTAGGTGGCTCCCCCAAGCCTCATGTAGTCATGGAAGTGACTGAATCTAGCTTTTGTGATTGATTTGCTGTCTAGGGTGAGTGCTGCACCTGCCCAGGGGTGGAACTGGCATACAATGTAAGGTCAGGAAGGAGGTGTGTTTTTCCCCTCTTTTGCACTGTTTGCTCTTGACACTTGCAGCAGCCATGATCAGTTGCCCCTCAGCCACAACACTCTGCCTTGGAACCAGCTGAGTATGGACTGAAATCTCTATAACTTAAGAAATAAACCTTCCCTTTCCTAATTTTGGGTGTCGGGTATTTTATCTCAACAACCAGAAAAAAGTAACCAAGACACAAGTGTAAATTTGCCTGTAATCCCAGCACCCTGGAGCCTGAGGTAGGAGGATCTTCCTGAATTCAAGAGTAGCTTGAGCTACATGGTTCAAGACCAGCCTGAACTATACATAGTGAGACCCTGTCTCAAAAAACCAAATATCTCCCCAAAGTCAATTGTTAATTGAATACTTAGGAGACAGAAAGTGACAAAGAGTTACAAACACCAAAATTCTGAAAATGTTTCTTTATCTTACATGAGTAGATTAAGGATGTCTGTTACATAACATACTGAATTATGAAGATTCGTATTAGACACAACTATGTCCAGTCATTCTCAAGTGCACATGTTAATTGTTTGTTGTGCCTGTACCCTGATTGATCATTTGACAATAAGTCTTGAGTTCATCTGTTTACATAGGTTGTCCATAGACACCTGGTTGGGCATTTACAAATAGGTAATTATAATTTATATAATTTATAATTTATATTATTTATTTTAAGAATGTCAATAATATTTCTATTTAATTATATATTACTATTTTATAATTCAGTGTATCCATCATGTGTTACAACAGAGGTACTAAATGCATCCATCTGGCTGACAGTCTTAACTGCGGCTTATTTTGGGAGTGGGACTTATACTACGAGCATGCTGAGAAATCATGGTAGGGCTTATTTTCCAGTTAAGTCTTGTTTTTGGGAAAACATGGTATTTATAAATATCAGAGCAGAGGACCAGGGATATAACTCAGCAGCACAGCATCTGCCTGGCAAGTGCAAGGTCCTGAGTTTGATTCCTGGTACAAAAAAAAAAAAATTCAGAACAAAAATCAATGAAATTCACACACACACAAAAGCACAAAGAATCAGTTAATCAAAAAGTTGGTTCTTCAAAAGAATAAACAAATAAAAGCATTAAACAATCTTACAAAAAAGAAAAAACCTTTTAAATCAATGCAGTTAGAAACACAAAAGGAGAAATCACAACAGACACTGCTGAAATCAGAAAGTATTAACAGCTACTTCCCATACACGTTCACCAGTAAATAGGAGAATTCAGAAGAAGTGGATAGATTCCTAGGTACATATGACTTACCTAAATTGAACCAAGAATATTAAAAAACACTAAATAGTACAATAACGGGCAATTAAATTGAAGCAGTAATACCAACTAAGAAAAGCCCTCACCTGGATGGGTTCACTACTGAATTCTACAGAAACTTCAGGGAAGATCTAGCTCCAATACTCCTTTAGCACTCTAATAAAATTGAAAGGAAAAAGGTGTTTCCAAAGTCATTGCTGGAAGCTATCATCATCCTGATGTTAAAACTAGATAAGAATCCAGCCAGGTGTGGTTAGTGCACACCTGTAATCCCAGCACTTGAGAGACTGAGGCAAGAGGACCACTATGATCACACTCAAGGCCATCCTTGGGGCACAGTGAGTTCAAAGCCAGTCTGATCTACATAGTGAGACCCTATCTCAAAACAAACAAACAAACCAGACATGGATCCAAGCAAAGAGAAAGACTATAGACCAATCTTTAATGACTGTAGATGTAAAAATCCTCAACAAGATACTGACAGTGCGGCAAATCATCAAAAAGACCATATCATGACTTAAGTAGGTTCATCCCAGGGAGGCATGGATGGTTCAACATATGCAAATCAATAAATGTAATACATCATATAAATAGAAACAAGGACAAAAATCATATGCTCAATAGATGCAGGAAAAGCCTTTGATAAAATCCAATACCTTTAATGATAAAAACACTGAAAAAAGGACATTATCTCAACCTGATAAAAGCCATTTATGACAAATCTACTGGCAAGATCATATTAATTGGAGAAAACTGAAAGCTTTTCCTCTAAAATCAGGAACAAGACAAGAATATCTAGTATTCAAAATATTAGCAAGAGCAGTTGGGCAAGAAAAAAAAGGGATATGTATAGGAAAGGAAGAAGTCAAATTATCATTTGTAGATATGATTTTCTACATAGAAGACCTCCAAAAAAATCCACCAAAAGACTTTAGAATCAATGACTAAATTCTGTAGTGTAGCAGGATACAAAATCAACACACCACACACACACACACAAAACCACACAAAAAACACAAAAATCAGTATAATTTCTATATGGAATTAGGAAATTAGGAAAAAAATACCATTCACAGTAGCACCAAGAAAATGTTAAGTACATGAGAATTAACCTAAGGAAGTGAAAGACCTCTACAATGAAAATTATAGTCCTCCCAAAGTCTCATGCAGTCACAGTGTTTTTTCAGTAGAAGAGGTTGGAGATACCTGAATGGAGGAGAGGGTGACAATAATAAAAAATTCTACAATCAAGCTATATTGGATCTAGCACACAAGTGGAGGAAATTGGCAGTAACTAGTTCTCCCCATCCATTGTTCCAACATGAAAGGAGAAAAATGTGGGTAAAGATGTAGCTAAGTTTTTACGTCATGTGGCAGGAAGTGGAAGTCTGTTCCATGGATGGCTTCTCTTTTCTCTGAAGTATACTGTAAAGTCTTGTGCTGAGACAAAAAGGGAGTTGAGTTCTTAGAAATTGGAAACAGAAGTAGTTTGAGATATCAGGCATGATGAATGGCAGAATAAGTTAACACTCTCTTTGTAACCTATAGAACTTTGACTGACAGACTGCTTTATAAATTAAAAAGTACTGTGTAAATGTTGAAATGATTTTTGAATTGAACAGCAAAAATCATCCTGAAAATTTTTTTTCCATCTTCCCAATTTAGGTTTCAATGTGGAGACAGTAGAATATAAAAATATTAGCTTCACAGTCTGGGATGTTGGTGGCCAGGACAAAATCAGACCTTTGTGGCGACATTACTTCCAGAACACCCAAGGTAAAGATTGGAATTGTGGGTATCATACATGTTTGCGGATGGATGCTTGCAGTGATACTGGGTGCTCTGCTTTATTTGGGCTCTCAGTCATTCCCTGTCTTTTGCTAGTCTCCTTACCCTTACTAGGAAAGTGTCTTTTTGAAACATGATCTCTCAACTCCTAAAATAGGGACTTGGGCTTTGATCCTCTTAATCTAGAATGGTTAGAAGACGGTTACTGTATCTTGATGAATTTCATCTTTTGGTTAATTGAGAATAATGTGTGCCTTAGATGAAGTACCAGTTTTTGAAGAATTCGAATTCAGTTAACTCTTTTAAACCTGTTGAGAATATCTGAAGATCATGCTTCTGGAGAAAAAGAGATGAATTAGAATGGTCAGAACTCCAAATCCCAAATCTTGGCATCTTGTGTGGGCTTTCTCCTTTACTGCTGCTCTTCTGGTTTATATGTGCATGATGCAGAAATATCACAGAATATCATCTTATTTTTTATCAGAAGTTTCTTAAGACAGTTTTATTGTAGTCATTCATCAGTTGATTTGTGTCTTTTCATTGGCTATATTTTGGATAAATCAGATTTTATTGAGTATTGTCTATTAAGATACTCATAGCTGTTCACATTACTTTTACACCCTGATTCTCATGTGCAGTTTTCATCATATGGCATCTACAAATTACTCATTTTAGAGTTTACTTGGAATATATTCATTTTGAAAATTTCTGCTGCTGCTGTTTTCATTCCCTATGTTTGGTAGTAAAGCCTTACATGTATCAGTTGTTCCAAACCAAACACCCAAGTCAGCTATCCCTTTTTATCTTTTATCATTGTTTAAGCTGTTACCTTTGGACCTTAATTCTATTTACAGTTATCTTCTCAGTCTATTGATTTTAGACTGTCTTTCCTCAATACAATGCAGCTCTAAAACTTTTCTAGTGGGAAATTTAAAACAAATGCAAAGAAAGAAAGGACAACACAATGAACTTCATGTGCTATCACCCATTCTCTGCAGTTATTAGCACATTGCCCATCTTAGATGTGATGCCTTTTACATATATATCTTTCAGTGCTCATTTGTAATATGGTCTTTGACTTTGGTAAGCATAATCTTGTAATAATACTAGTTCTGAAATTAATAATTCTGTTCTATCTCATAGTCCTCAGTCAAGTTTCCCACTTGTGTGGATGTAGCTTTTCTATGTTTAATTTATTCACATCAGGATCAGAGTGCTCATGATGTATTTTGTTGTTCTATCACTTTAGTCTCTTACTTTTCAACTGTTCCCTTCTCTTTTTTTCTACGCCTTTTTTTTTTTTTTGGTTAAATGTTTATCCTACATTCTGGATCTTGGTGATTCCTTTAATGTAATGCCGTTTAATTTGTTTATCTATGTGTGGGTTTCCACTAAACTGGTAGCATGTGATAGAGGCTTGATTTGATTCTAGTTCTTTGTGGAGCAAGAATACTTCATAATACTGTTATATCACATCCTAACAAATAAGTTTGGTTATCACACTTAAATTTATTGTTTTTTCTAAACAAAAATTTGCTTGCGTGTGTGTATGTGTGTGTGTTTTGTTTTGAGACAGGGTGATGTCGTGTAGTTCAGACTGACCTTGAACTCACTGTGTAGCCCAGGCTGGCCTCGAACTCATGGTGATCCTGATGCCTCAACCTCCCGAGTGCTGAGATTACAGGTGTGCACCACCACACTCAGTTTAAAAAAACTTATAGTGATAAAATACACATAGCATAAAATTTACAAGTTTAGTCATTTTCTAAGTGTGCAATTCAGTGGCATTAAGTACACTTACTGTGTTTTGTAACCATCTGCACTATCCATTTCCAGAACTTTTTGTCACCCTCAATAGAAACTCCATGCTAATTAAGGAATAACTCCCCTTCCTTCAACCCCTGGCAATCACTGGGTTTCACTTGGGCTCAGATGATATCAGCTTAATTTCTGCAAAATAAAATTCACCTTCACTTAATGGTTTTAGCATCCATTAAAGACTTTTGCCTGTATTTTATTTAAAGTTATAAAATGGACACTCAGTCACCGTATCTTTGACAAAGGGCCCAAACATGTTCACTGGAAGAAAGATAGCCTCTTTAATAAGTGACTTTTCATATGCTGAAAACTAAAACTAGACCCATGCCTATCATCAAGCACTAAACTAAAGTCAAAATGGATCAGAGATCTAAATATTGAAACAAAAACACTAAATCTACTGGAAGATCAAGTAGGTAGAAACCTTGAAGACATAGGGGTAAGCAGAGAATTCATGAATGAAAATCAAACTGCACAGGAAACACTTCCCAGAATCAACAACTGGGTTCTTGTCTTATTAAAAAGTTTTTGCATGTCAAAAGAAATCTGCAACAGAGTGAAAAGAAAACCCATGAATTGGGAATAAATCTTAGTCAACTGTCCCTCAGACAAAAGACTTCTATGTAGAACTTATAAATAATTAAAAAAAAATCAGGCCCCCAAAATTCAAAGACCTATTCCAAAAATGGGCATCTGAGATGAATATATACTTCTCAGCTGAAGAAATACAAATGGCAAATAAATATATGAAAAAATACTCAACATCATTGGTCATTAGAGAAATGCAAAATAGAACAACACTGAGATTCCATCTCACTCCAGAAAGAATGGCCAGGATCAAGAAAACAACCAATAACAAACACTGGAGAGGATCTGGAGAAAACAGAACTCTTTTGCACTGTTGGTGGGAGTGTAGACTGGTACAACCACTGTGGAAATCAGTGTGGAGGTTCCTCAAAAAGCTGGGATTAGAGGTCCCATTTGACCCGGCTATCCTGCTTCTGGGCATATTCCCAGAAGAATTGAAAACATCATACCACAGTGATATATGTGCACCCATGTTTATAGCAGCACAATTTGTAATAGCCGAACCTTGGAAACAACCCTAATACCCATCAACTGAGGAATAGATAAAAAAGTTGTATTTTTATACAATGGAGTACTACTCAGCTATAAAGAAGGGCCACATTGAGGCTTTTATAGGTAAATGGATGTGACTTGAGGCCATACTCATAAGTGAAATAAATCAAACTCACATGTGTAAATATTGTATTGTCTCCCTAGTGTTAGAAACTGAAAGAGTAAATAAGATTCAAAATCTTTAATAAATATTGTAAAAGGGTGAGAAACTGCTCAAAGGGGAAAAATAACTCAAATAAGGAAAAGGAAAAAAGATATAGATTTGTATATATACACTTAAGATAGCTAAGATGATTGCACTAATTCTATTAGTTCTTGTAACAAAACGGTTAACACTCAGGATTAGATCAATTTTGCATGTCTATATCTGGTAGTCTGAGTAACTGTTTTGAAGACAACTGTGCAAAATAACCACCTTTGTTAAGTTCCTACCACCTTGTTTTGAAAGCCTATGTTGTTATTGTTTTGGTTTTTTTGTTATTGTTGTTTATATGTCTCTTTTGTTTCTTGTTTTTCTTGTATTGTCTTGTTTTGTTTTTCCTCTCTTTGAAAAAAATTGTGAAGTTATAAAATGGAGATTTCTCTAAATCTTGTTATTCCTTCTATATTTATTAACTAGCATCTTTCTACACTAAGAATTCCCTCACCAAATATTTGTTTTCTTTGAAATATAGTTTGTACCAAGAAGGCAGGAAAAATGCTTTATTGTTTACTGATTTTCAGAGAATCTACCTGATAGACTAGAGACTTCTATGATAGAGCTTAGATTTTTTAATATTTCTGTATATTGCAGACAGTATTTTTTTGATACTCAGAGTGTCCATTTTTCTTGGATTGGTACTGACCAGCTCAGCCAAACCCTTGCAGTTTCTCATCTTCAATAAAACTAGTATACATGGGTTTGAACCACAACTCTGCTATGAAATCATGAAAAAATTAGATAATCTTTTCTATCTCCATTTCCTTGTCTTAAAATGAGCATAACACCTACTGCCCGTCTCTCTGGGCTGAAGTGAGATTACTTTTGTAAAATGCTTAGTTCTGTGACTGGGGGCAGTAGGCACTCAGAAGCTCAAAAATGAGGTTTTATTTCATTATTCTCTGGCAGGATTCTTTTTTTTTGAAACCCTATTCAGAGTTTTGACATTCGAAGGCATGTGAAGTGCCTTTTTGTCTTCAATTTTCTATTTATAACAGGCTAATTTTATCAAATTTCAGTGAGTGTTGCTTTAATGGCAGAGAGCTAACTATTTTCTTGGACCTTGGGGTAGGTAATTTGGGCTTTTCTTTTCTTTCTTTCTTTCTTTTTTTTTTTTTTTTTTTTTTTTTTTTTTTTTTTTTTTTTTTTTTTTTTTTTTTTTTTTTTTTTTTTTTGTGCGGCACCAGGGATTGAACTTACGACCTCACACTTTCCAGGCAGGCACTTCGGCCACTAAGCCAAATCCCCGGCCCTTGGGCTTTTCGTGAAATAGCAAATGGGAGCTGTTTGAAGATAGATTTGCTGTCTCTGGTGGGACCAAATGTCTCAGCCAAGAATAGTCTTGGATGCTGCCCTATTATTTTTGCCAACTTCCTAAAGATCAGGCTCTCTTAATTTAAATTTTCATCAGTATGTTGAGTATGGCAGAATTTAATGAATGCTTGCTGGTCTCTATTAAGACATTTAACTGTGTAGGTTTTGACTGTAGAAATTGGAATTGGAACTGTTTATGTCATTTCTTAATTGATGTACAAAATGCATAAAACGTTCCATTAGTTCTCATGTGGAAGGATTTTTTTGCTTGATTATAAGTTTAGTTATTTTAATTAAATTTATTTATTAGGTTTAGTTATTTTAATTTGTTCAATGGGTGTATATATATGGTCGAAACATAAGAAAAGGGAGAAAGGGTTCAAAGTGGAAGTCACCATTTTATTGCTCAGTTCCACTCCCATAGACAGCTACTTGTATTTCATGTACATCTGTCTAGACATATTTTATGCATCTATATCTGCATATGTGTCTTCCTTTAAAAGCATCTAATAGTGTATGGTTCATGTGTAAAGGGTACCTTTTCTGTTAGGTCAGAAGTCTGGTGTTAGGTTCTTCAATAGGGATCTATAAAAAAAACAGTATAAAGTAGGACCTAATATGATAAATTTTAAAATTTTTATTAGGAATGGCAAATAACTTGTCAGGCTCTACCCCATCAGTGTTACATTAGAGATTAAGAATCTGCTTGAATTTCTGAACTACTTGGCTTGTTATGATTAGGGTCTAGAACTGCTGGTAGCATACCAAATCTTTAGGGGAGCTTTGAATGTTTTGCATTTGTTTTCATTTTTAATCTGTGCTATAACAGATGCCTTTGACTCATATGCAAGCCCCAAACATGCAGAAACTGTAGCATAGGCTGCCTGGAGGCATGGAATGGAGGGCACAGGGCCAACCCTAGTTTTTTCTTCTAGACATAACCATAGAATTTCATCCTGAACACACTTGGGCAGTGAATTAGACACCTCCTGTCCATTTCCTCTGTACACTCTTTTTGGCTGTTTCTTCTTCCCACCAGTTTAGCAGTGACAACGTTTGTGCAGGTTTCAGCCCCCTTTGTCAGGTGAAATGTGGTGGTTTCTTTCTTTAGCTTGTCCCAGATGTCTTCCAGGGATTTTTCTGATCCTGTAATGTAAGCTGCAAGGAGTTATGATGACATCTGCTTCTGGAGTTGGTCAATTTCATAGTTCAGGACACAGTCTTCTATGAGGTTCCCTTGCAAGTTTGAGGACCAAACCACCTTCCCTTCCAACTAGATGGCTACATATTTGGCTATACTCAATACCCCTGAAGATTCACTAGTTTCTTAGAATGACTCACAGAACTCACGAAAGCACTATACTTAAAATTGCAGTTTTAATATGGCAAGGGTTTACAGATGAACCAGTCAAAAGCAGAGATAACATAGATCTGAGAGGTACCTAATACGAGATTATCCACTCACAGTTGAGTCAGGGTATGTTACCTTTCTAGCACATCAATGTGTGGTAGTGTGCCAAGTACTACCAACCTGAGTAGTTTTTATTAGGACTTAATTGCCTGTGTGTGACTGAGTGAATCACTGACCATGTGAGTCAAAGCCCCCCCAGTCCCTGCTCCCTTTCCCAGAGGTGATCTTGTTAGCATAAACTATCAGTTGTGAGCCTACCATGTTGAAAAATTCCAGGGACAGACCAACTAAATTCTTTGTTATAGAGATGGCCGTGGGGTTCTCTTGACATTCACCCAAAGTGACCTAGAAGTATAGGTGGCCCAATACCTGTTGAGTTCCTCCTGAACATTCGGGGACAGGTACAAATGCACATTTTCCCTTTTTGTCCCCTACGTGTGTAGTTGTGAGAGGTTTTTCACGTGGTTTCCAACAACTTCACACTGGACACTGGTTGTATGGGGTGGCTAACTTGATCACACATCATTATATAAGTTGTCTCTCCTTTTCCAGTTTTACTTCCTTCAGCCTTCACTCCTGGTCCCTGGGATCACTTCTCAGATCAGATACTTGCATCTGAGCCTTTGTCTCAAGCTTGACTTTAGGTGGACTAGCCCTGAAATATACTCAGTATACTAAACTGTATTTTTCAAAATCCTTGTTCTCTCTGATGTGAATAGTAAGGGATTAAGAAATGAACCTGTTTCTCTATGTATTCTTGTTATTGTTAAGCTGGTGAATGGCTGTGATAATTCTGGAAAAGATAATATAAAGTCAGCTTTCTTACTCTGAAGATTATATGTCCTTTCATATAATTTGCTTTCAGTGAAACCACACACATAAGCAGGTAAAGCTGTAAAGATATATAAACAGCTGTTCTTTGCAAGTTCACAGTACTAACATGCTTATGATTTCTTTCCAGGTCTGATTTTTGTAGTTGACAGTAATGACAGAGAACGGGTCAATGAAGCCCGTGAAGAATTAACTAGAATGTTAGCAGAAGATGAGCTCAGAGATGCAGTTTTATTGGTGTTTGTAAATAAACAGGTATGTTGTTGGCTTTTTGAACACTGGAACTGAAAGTTACTACCAGATGTCCCAAAGATATAGGTATTTAAACTAAATGTCTACCTCTTTCTGTCTTTCAACCATAACCTGTCCCACAATTTCTTTCTTAGAATGTCTTATATTCATTCAATGAATAAATATTAAACTGGGCGTGGTGACACACGCCTCTAATACCAGCACTGTGGAGCTGAGGCAGGAGAATTGCAGCGAGTTCAAGGCCAGCTTGGGCTACATAGTAATTTCAAAGCCAGCCTGAACTACATAGTGAGACCTGTCTCACAAACAAAACAAAACAAAACAAAACAAAACAAAACAAAAGCAACAAAAAAACATTAATCAAGCATCTGCTAACTTCCAGGCTTTATTTTAGGTGCTGGCTATGTACTAATAATAAAGACAGATAAAATGCTCTGTGTTCTTAAGAGTTTATATTCTAGTGGGAGTGGAGACAGTAAATAATATGTAAAGTGTCAGGTGGTAAGTGTTGTAGAGAAAGGTAAAGCAGAGAGCAAGGAGGCAGAGTGGCTGTGACCCTGATAAGATGACACGAACAAGGAAGAAGGAACCCAAGTGGTTCTAGGGATAGAACAAGAAGGGGCAAGGGAGGCAATGAGATTGGATCCTATAGGGCCTGAGGTTGTGGAGACAAAAGAGCCTGTACAGACATATAAAACAGTTAAAGAATAGTGGGAGGAAAGGTGACATAGAACTGTCCAGGCTCAGAATTTAAACTGAACTGAACATGAGAAAGAAGGTAGAGTCACATGGAACTATGTCAGCTGGAGGTGAGGAGGTGACCATTGTTGTATGATGATGTGTTTCCTTCCAGCTTTTCTCCATGAATACATTTGTTGTATAATTGAGATTATACTGTTTTGACAATGTTGTGGCCTTAAAATTTATCAACTGCAATTCCTCTTGTCATCCCACACTGTAAACATGATTTTTCATGGTTACATGGGTAATCCATGTAACCATTATCTTGCTGTTCATGTTGGAGGTCAGTGCAGTTTAACTATAATAGGCTTTAAAAAGGACAATAATGAATTGTTAGTTATAAAAACAGACTTATGTTAGGGTATATTTAAAAAGCAATTCAAAATAGCAACTGAAATATTCCAATCCTACTCTTTAGCTAAGTAAAATATTATTAAAGGTCTTCTATCTCTTTATAGACAGATAACTTTCTATACCTATATAAGTGATCATATGCTTTTCATTTAAATTCCAGAGATCACAGTATCCATTCTATTTTGCAGTCTCCTTTTTCACTTAGCAGATCTTTGATTTCTTTTTTTTTGTGGCACTGGGGATTGAATTCATGACCTTGCACTTGCCAGGAAGGCACTTAGGCCACTGAGCCAAATCCCCAGCACTTGTCTTTTTGAGACAGGGTCTCACTATGCCGTTCAGGCTGGCCTTGAGCTCACTTTGTAGACCAGGCTGGTCTCGAACTCACAATGATCCTCCTGTCTTAGCCTCCCAAGTGCTGGGATTACAGGCATGAGCCACCACGCCTGGCTCAGATCTTTGATTTCTTCCCATGTGAAAGCATCTATATCTTCCTCGTTCTTAAGTGCTAATATATTACACTTAGTCTGAGCTTTCTGTGTGCCAGACATGGTTCTAGGCCAGTGATGGCAAACCTTTTAGGTACGTGCCCAAACTCCAACCCAAAACCCACGTATTCATTGCAAAGTGCCAACACTACAATGAAACGTGAATCCTGAAGTTTTACTTTAGAAAAAACATCTAGCTCGTACATTAACATCTTTTGTCTTAAAAACAAATAACGTGCATGCCATCAGTTTGTCACCACTGTTGTAGGCACTTGGCATACATCAGAGAACAAGATAGATTTCCTGCTCTCATAAAGCTTACATTCTTGTTAGGGGAGTATCAAATGTACTAAATAAATACTTTTTAAAATATGGTCATATAGGGTAAGTACCATATTTAGAAGATGAAACAGACCAATTAGGAGGCAACATGGGATTTGGGGCATAAAGGGCATACAGACCATCATAGGAACTCTGGCTCTTACCTCAACAGAGGAGCTATGATAGAGTTTTGGTGGACTTATTTGATCTGACTTTCACTAACTACTGGGTAGAGAAGAGGTTTGGGGAGCAAGAATAGAAGTGTGGAGACCAATCAGAAAGTTATTTCAGTAATCCAGGTTAGAAATTGTTGGGGTTGGACTGGGGTGGTAGCAGTGGAGGTGGTGATAAGTAGTCTGCGTATATTTCATGGTAGGATTGTTGGGATTCCTGACAGAATAGCAGTGGGGTTTGATAGAAAAATACAGTTAAGGTTTCTGGCCTGAACAACTGAGGTAGAGAAGACTAGGTGAGAGCATGTTTTAGGAGAAAGAGCATATCTTATTACATAGACACAGAATGATAAACTGACTTTTGCACGTTCTTTTTCAAGGATCTTCCCAATGCCATGAATGCAGCAGAAATAACGGACAAACTCGGCTTACATTCCCTTCGTCAGAGAAACTGGTATATTCAGGCTACTTGTGCTACCAGCGGAGATGGGCTTTATGAAGGCCTAGACTGGCTCTCCAACCAACTGAAAAACCAGAAGTGACGGGAAGGAGTTCATCCCCTGTGCATTGTGACAGAATCGGCTGACCTCTTCTGTGTGCATGTGTGCGAGTGAGGAGCCCATGTGGCTGTGTGGATGGGAGTGGGGGCAGTTTTCTCACACCGTGCCTTGTACGTGCTGTAAGAAAACCAATCTTACGTTGAAAACACTACCTTCCATTTCAATCTCTTTGATGATAATTTTTAAAGTTGGTGGAGGAACTCAAAAGAGAGGGTTCTCTGGTGTGTGATAGCCAACATGGTCTTCAGGGTAGAAAGGAGAATTGGAATGTGGACAGGATCAGTGGTAATCCTAGGTCTGGCATTTCTGCACAGCAGGAGTCCTGTTGGACTTTGATATCTTTTTGTGAAAAAGAAGGAATGAATTATCCCTTTCCATTACTGTCAGAGGTAGCAGCTCACTTTTTGGTGCTTTAAAACAGATGGTTCTCAAGAAAAAAAGGTACTTACTTACTGAAAGTGTGAAGTGGTTCAGATTGGAATGTTCCCTCAAGTTCTATTTTAGCCCAGACTCCCTTGTTGAACATGCTTTACTTACAGAAATCAGTGGTCTTTTCACTAGAATTTCAGGACTGTAACACTAGAAAATTTTTATCCCTTCCCTTTTTTGCCAAATGAAGACTGTTTGAGGTAGTCACTCAGGTTGAGATCAGGGCTCTTTCCTGGAGCCCATAGTCCACAGTGGAGTGCGGGTTGGGTGAAGGAAGTGAGGTAAGGTCACATTTGTGTTCTGGCATCATCGTTTCAGGTTTTAGGCTCTGAGGCTGCTGTCCCCACTTCCCTCATCTGTGCTGAAGCTTATACATACGAAGCAGGAGGCTCAATGTTGGGTAAAGTTTCTGTCATCATGAACAGCTGTCTTCATTCACCTTGAGCTTTTGGTTAGTTTCTGATCCCAGAACTACACATATGCAGGTTTTAAGGTTTTATGAGAGTCAAGAAGTTAATTTGGGGGAATGAAGTTCCTGGCAGCCCCTAATATTGTCCTCTAGTTGGTGCTAAATTTTCCTATGAAAAACATGTCTATTCTTCATGGCACTGACTCCTTTTCTTGATGGCAACAATATCTTAGAAACTGTTTGGAAACATCCTTTATGTTGTCCTCTAAATATTAATAAAAATGGTCTGGTGATGAGCTGGGTTCCCTCAGTCTGAGTTCTTTTGCACAGACAACCATTGGCCACATTGGTAACTAAGAACTCCCACTATTTAACCTTTGAAAATTCCTTTTCAAAAACTCTTGATTCAAATTAAAGGAATGGGAAGATGTAAGTTTTAAATAAAAGTAAATCCTGTTTATTGGTAACAATGAAGTTATGCTAGGAAAAAATTTCATGAAATGGTAAATGTGGGGTATAATTTTTTATAGTTTTTATTTTAAAAAGAATAAAATCGAAATAAAACAGAATAAAGCCAATCAAAACAAAACAGTGTGACACAGGATTTCAAAACAAGATAATAGGAAATCAACAAAGGCTGCCTTAATCTCTCTTGTCTTCAAAATAGCTGCCCATACCATCAGATATAGTAAAATCCAACAAAACAAACAGAATAGAGCCAATAAAAAAAAACAATGAATGCAATGTCGGATTCAAAATAAGATAATGGTAAATCCAAAATGGCTACCATAATATAACTTACCCTTGAAATAGCTGCCCATGCCATCAGATAAAATCAAACAAGCCAAAACAGAATAAAACCAAACCAAACAAAACAATGAAAATGATACAGGTCTTTAAAACAAGATAATAGGGAATTAATAATGGCTACCACCTTCAGAAGGAGATTCTCCCATAGATACCATATTGTGTATTGTTATCCTCTAAATAGATCATCAGACTACTGGCATTAGGTCTGCAAAGTCAATGGAACATTAAACACTGCAAGAATTAAGTTGTATTTTACTTTGATAGCTATCATCTTAGCCTGTTTTTCTCTGGATAAGCTGGTCACTTACAAGGGTGTGGGGGACACCTTGGATCTTCTTGTCTCCTAGCCTGCATGCCAGAAGGGACTGGCACCTGGTTCTGACTCTATGGCCTGCACATGGCGCCGACTCACAGGAAAGGGCTGGCATCAGGTTCTCCTTCCCACAGCCTGTACATGGCACTGATTCACAGGAAAGGGCTGGCATCTGCATATGGTGCCAACTCACAGGAAAAGGCTGGCTTTAGGTTCTCTTCCCTGCAGCCCATGCATGGTACAGTCATGGGAAAGGGCTGGTGTCTGGTTCTCCCCTGCCCCACAACCCACACATGGTGCAGAGTTACAGGAAAGGGCTGGTGTCTGGTTCTCCCCACCCCACAACCTGCACATGGCGCAGAGTTACAGGAAAGGGCTGGTGTCTGATTCACCTCCCCATGGCCTGTGTGTGGCATAGTCACAGGAAAGGGCTGGCATCTGGTTCTCCTCCCCATGGCCCATACATGGTGCAGAGTCATAGGGAAGGGTTGGCGTCTGGTTCTCTTCCACACAGCCCACACATGGTGCTGACTCACCGGAAAGGGCTGGTTTCTGGTTGTCCTCCCCATGGCCCACACATGGTGCAGAGTCACAGGGAAGGGCTGGTGTCTGGTTCTCTTCCCCATGGCCCATGCATGGTGCCAACCTATAATACTTTTCTTTAAAATATTAACCTTAAAGAATGCTCATTGCAACAATGGCAACTAAATCCAGATTTGATTTGTTACCATGGAGTAATTCTTTGAGAAATCTTTAGATTGTGTGCCTCAAATTGGCAGGGACCGTGTCTTAACAATTTTGTATTTATGCTCAGTACAGTGTACTGCTATGGTGCTGGGCCTCATTAAGCACTTGTTGACTGGTTGGACAATAAAGGACTTGCTTTCATAGGAGGAAAAGACAGCAATGTACAGTACTTCTGGGTGTTTTTTTGTTTTGTTTTTGAGACAGGGTCTTGTTATATAGCCCAGGCTAGTGTCATACTCTCAGCAATCCTCCTGTCTCATCCCAACTGAGTGTTGGGAGTACAGACTTCTGGATGTCTTCACTTTAAAATATCTTTCACTCTTCATCTTACACTTTTTCTTGGATCCCCCCCCCCACAGGAAAGGTGCAAAGGGGATACCTGGAGGTGCTGGCCTGACCTTTAAGCCTTAGCTGTGTTTCTTATGAGTACTTTCTATCCACTTTCACTGTAGCTCACATTGTGACTTTGAAGCTGAGAAGTTAGGGTAAATGTAAGATGGACACTTCAGTTCAGTGGTTTTGAGCAAAGACCTGGGTTCCAGAGAGCCGTGCTTACATCCTGGATGTGTTGCTTTGTAGCTGCTGGCCTTGGGTCACTTCTACTTAGCCTTCATATCTCTGAAACTCAGTTTTTGCTTAACTGTTAAATGAGAATACATATTAACTGCCTCATAGAACTGTGAGGATTAAATGGCACATGCCTTTGAATGCTGTGCTCTCTTTTCCTGGGATATCTTGGTGTCCAAATGTGAATAACAGTGCTGGCCACAAACTGACCAGCACTGTTAGTAGAAGTGAGGGAGGACAGGAGGATTATCTCATCTGTTTCTTGCTCTTTGTATTCACCCAATGTGTGGAGAGCTCTGTGCTCTCTAACCAATGCTCAGTGCTATAAAGAGCAGTTGGGATGCTTGCATAAAAAGCACACTGCTGGGGCATCCCCTGTTTTCTTTTTTTTCTTTCTTTTTTTCTATTTTTGTTCAATTCTTTGAGTTTCAATTTATTCGAGGAGTATGCAGCCATCACCACTAATTTTAGATAGTTTCCAACATCACCAAAAGAAGTCCTGTATCCAATAGTGCCCACTGCCCAGTAGTTTGCTTCCTTTCTGTGGGGTGAGAGTTGGCTGGAGGAAGTGAGGTAATCATGTTTGTGTACGGGCATCATTGTCTGCACAGGTGAGAGGCCTGGGGAGCAGGTGGGCTGGTGCCTTAGAAGTACTGAGATGCATCAGTCCTGAATTATGGAGTAATGGAAAGATAGAGCCCCATGGAAAAACCTTTTCTAGTTAAGTGGCTGTGAACTTCACTACCTTGAGAGGGGAAGGGGTATTGCTGCTAATTGCAGTGACAGCAGGTATAAAAGATTTGTGGTTACTCTTTTTTAAAAAAACTATTATTTTTTACTATTTTTATTATTGCATCTCAGTGTTAGCAGAATTTCTGGCATTTAGCAAACATCTGGACAGATCAAATAAGTGCCAAAAATTGCCATATGAGTCACACTTTGCAATGATGTCTGCTCCTGATTGAACACAGGCTCTATCAATACCACATTGCCTAAAGTCTCCTTGCAGTGAGCTCAGATATGACATGCGTTCAGAAAAGCTTGGCTGAAACAGGTCTCACAGGAAGTGAGTTCCACACAGTGAGAAGACAGTATCCTTTTGGTCATCTAATCATGTGATTCAGCTTCAATATTTGGTGTCAAAAGGATACTCCTCCAAACACAACATGCCAGGTATAACTCGGGATCTCCCGTTTCTGTTGCAGCTGAGGATGGCTGCCATCACATCACTCAACTTGAAATCAAAGACCTGAAAGTTCTCAGTAATGCAAGTTGACGTCATAGACTTGGGGATCACTGCCGCATTCCTCTGGATATGGAACCAGATCAGAACCTGAGTTGTGGTTTTCTTCTTTTTTCTTTTTGTGCTTTGCAGCAATCACCTTAATCTTGAGATCCTCTAGTGATGAAGTGTCCTGTGGCTTTGCCCAAGGTCTGTCTGGAGAGCTCAGGGCTGTAGGCAGACCCTGAAGTGGCGTACTAGATCAGTTTCTCCTGGTGAGGTGTTGGTGACACTCCACCTAGTTAGTCACTGGTTTATGTTTCACTCAGGCTTGTTCAAGAGCTTTTCAACCTGGAAGTGGTTGAAGTTGGAGACACCAAGGGCTTTCACCAACCCCTCACCGACCATAACCTCCCATGCATGCAGGTATGTTATTTTACTGGGGAGGAGTTCCTTTCCAGCCTGAAATCCCCGTGGAAAGTGAATGAGTAGTCCAGCTTCAGATTCCTCAGGGTCTTCAGCAGGCCTCCTTCACCAGGCCTCTCTCAAAGAATGTGGGCCACAACTTCTAACAATGAAGAGGTTCTGCCTCACAAGTTTCTCTTGGATCTTCTCTTGGGTGGCTTCTCCCACCTCATTCTCATTCCAGTAGGCGTAGGCACAGTCAGTATGGTGATATCCTACATCGATGGCCACCTTAACAACTTCTTTGACTTTGCCTGGGGGGAGATTTCCAGATCCCCAGCCCACATGGGCATCTTGGCTTTGGTGCTGAGCTCCACGAAAGTGGCCATGGTTGGTGCAGAAGCAGTTGTGGTTTGTGGTTACTCTTGTCAAAAAAGTAGAAGGACTCTAAAACTGGTCTCAGGTCCCTGGAGCTCTGTCCATTTACTAACTGAACTATTCAACCTCTGGCCTTTGATTTCCTTTCCTGGAAATGGGAGTTCTCTGGCTTTCTGGAGGTACAGCTCTTTGTGAATATCCAAAATATAGGATAGTTTGGACATTTGGGGCTCTGTGAGTCAGTTCTGTATATTACAGTACATATAATTTGAGTTATCATAAATAATGCTGTTAACAGGGTTGGGAATATTTACATATGGTTTTACTCAGAACAGGAAGAGTATTCAAAAACTTTTTAAATTACTATGCAGTTGCAGTATCTACTGATTACATTCATCGTTGGAAGTTGGAACCTGCATATAATACATCTTGATTCTTTTTTTATTCCCTTTCCCTCCCCTAGAGGGGTAAGTTTCAAAGAGGGCTTTCTATATGACATCTTAGAGTAGTGGTGGCAAATCAAAGGCACAAGTGCCACAGCAGGCTGTTGGTATCATTGAAAGCTCTAAAACGTTCACCATCACTGCCCTAAAGTGACCTGGGGTCCTGCACAAGTACCTGGTACAAGTTGTCCAGCAGTACAGAGAAAATCTGATGATATACTATGGAGAGTCTTATTCTTTTGAAATTTTGGTACTTTAAAAAACTTTTTGGTAGTAGCTTTATTGAGACATAATTCACATGCCATACAGTTCACCTGATTAAAAGCATAAAATTTGATGGTTTTTTTTTAGTATACTCACAGCTGTGTGCAAACATCATAATTGTTTTCAGAAAATTTTCTAAAGGCACCTTGTACCCTTCAGCAGGACTCTCCGTTTTTCCCATTTCCTCCATAACCTTAGCTCCAGCCCTAGACAACCTTCATCACTGATTTATTTTATGGATTTGGTGGTCAGCCTTTTTTTTTTTTTTAATGTAACTAAACCCAAGATGCACATGCTAGGCAAGTGGTCTATCATTGAGCTACATCCCCAAACGAATTTATTTATATTTATATAAATATATATTTTGATAAATTTCCTGGACTGGCCTTGAATTTGTGACCCTCCTGCTTCAGCCTCTTAAGTAGCTGGAATTGGGGACGATTTTTAAACTATTTTTTCACCACTCTGTAGTCTTTTGGGAAACACCACGCTGAGAACTTTTCTCCTGTAGCAGGGGAGATAGGGTCTCACTATGTAATTCAGACTGGCCTTGAACTTACTATGTAGCCTTGAATTTGTGGCGATCTTCCTTACCTCAGCCTCCCAAGTGCTGGGATTACAGGCATGTACCACCATGCCCAGCTTCTCTATTTTTCATTCTCACCCTCTTCTTTTACTCTGATGTATAGACTGGGAAGTCTTTTCTATGGTAAGAGAATGTTGAGGACACACGCAGTCACGCACGCACGCACTCATTGGTGGACAATTGGCCTAAATGAATACTTTAGTATACATAGTTGACCAGTGGTTGCTTACTGCTACTGGGTGCCACTAGGTGGTGCTGCTGCTCCACTCTAGCTGCCTCACGGTCTGCTGGTGCTAAGGCCAGGACACCTGGAACACCCTGATATAGCCAGGGACGTGTTTAGAAAAGGCAAACTGGGCAAAGGACATTTGTTGATGATGATAATAAAGGTGGGGGCAGCAGTAGCTGCAGTAATCATGGCTGCCATTTATTGAGCATGTTGGGGTGTTGTCAGTGGTGTGTCCTCCCCCACCTTCTGCCCTCTGTAGGCTCCTGTGTTACATTTGCCTTACGGAGGGAAAACTCAGGTATGTGATTTGCTGGAGACCACATGGGCATGATTCAAATACTGGCCTGGGTGGGCACCAAGGTCCACATCCTGCTGAGCACCCAGGGCAGCCTCCTAATCTGCTAAAGACAAGCACTGCCCACTCTCCCCACCCTCACTCCCTCTCCCCCTCATGGCAGAGGGAGAGGGAAGGGAGCAAGGTGAAAACCATCTTACAAGTGTTCTAGACTAGACCAGGGATTGAGTTAATGGTTGCATAACTACAGATTTACTAAGCACCATCAAATTGTTCCTTCATGGTGGATATGTTACATACCGTGGAAGTTAGACCTTAAGGCTATGTGAAATTTGTAATCATGAAATCAACAGTGATGAGGGCACTGAGTAGGTCTCAGCAGCGCTGCAGGCATTTTAAGAGGGAAGGAGAGAGCTTCCCTGAGTAGAACACCCTTCTGGAATGTGCTTGAAGGCTGAGAGTCAGGGAGTTCAGTCACTCACTAGGCAAACCACTCTAGTAGTTCAGCATCCTTAGAATGTTGAAATTTATCATTTATTTTTCTCTGCCATGAAAAATATACATCTTTGCTTTGCCATGCAGCATCTTTGACAGCCTTTACATTTTCCCAAGTCACTCTTACCCAGGACATAAATAAATCCTAGTGGTTTTTTTTTTTTTTGTGGTACCAGGAATTGAACTCACAAACTCACACTTGCCAGGTGGGCACTTATGACACTGAACTAAATCCCCGGGCCCAATCCCAGTGTTTTTGAGAGAATAAGATTTCAGACTCCCATTCTCCATTTACCTTTGACCTGTCAGCATTGTTCTTAAAATGTCGGGGGTGAGGTGGGCCTGATAATCAGCAGATGCCAGCCCAGTGCTGTGGTTAGAAGTTGGATGCCTACAGTCAAGACTCTGGGTTTCAATTCCTTGCTCTGCCACCACCGATCAGCTGTGTGACCATAATTAAAAACAAGTACCTCTTTGAGCCCTAGTGTCTTCATTGACTGGAATCAGAGGCATTGAACTCAGGAAAGCAGAGGGGCTCTCCTTAAGTGATGCATCAAATGTTAAGGCTTCCAATTTCCCTATAATCATATTTGTTACCCTTTCCAGGTTGTGGATTATTCTCTTTAATAAATAAAATGGGAAAACGTTGGGAGAAAAGAGACTTTAAATGTTTTCATCTTTTGTTAGTACCATGCCATCTGTTCTAACAATGGGTCTGTCCCTGTTCTTGCTCTGAAAAAGAATCAGCTTTTAAAGGCTGCTTTTGTTATAAGCCTCCATCATTCTGGGATTCAATAGTAATAGCATTAATATCACTTAACATTTATTGGATACTGACAGTGTTTTAGGTACTGCGGTTATGTCTTACACAGTCACCTCATTAATAAACATTTTTTGAAACTATTCTTATCATTTATCTTTTTGTCTTTCTCATTCATGCCCTCTTAAAATCTGAGCTTAGCTGTAAACTTTCAGTGCAATGGCCACATGTGTTTCTAAAAAAAGCTATTTTACTTCCTTGTTAGTATGTGGGTCCCACCTCTGAGATCAGGAAAGATTTCCCTGAGTCTAGGGCCTTTCAAGACTTGTAGGAGTGTGGCTCCCTGAAGCTGGTTGGCTGATGCAAGGCCTTGACTTGGGGTAACTAATGTCAGTGTGAGGAAAGGGAGAAGCCAAAATGTAGCTATGAAGGGTGGGAAAGTGGGCTGAGCATTGGGGATGGGGATGGAGCAGCAGTCAAAAGGTGAATGTCTGAGATGCCTGGGCAGGTCTGGAAGTGGAGAGAAGGACATTGTTGATCTGGCTAGAGCTATATACCTGCTGTTCCCATTTTCACCAGTGAGGGTAAGAATTAGGTCCAGTGGGGTGACCTCCTCCATGTCCTCAACTGCTGAGAACCGTGTAACTGACAACAGGCAGGTAAGATATAAGCAGCTCCACTTTTAGCAGAACGCATTTGTCTGACGATTTCCCAAGGGCCAAATTACTCCATCACTTCTGGATCTTGTCTCTGTTCCAGTCTGTGATCTGCATTTTAAAAAATTTGATGTAGCCTCCCCACTGGGCTGTCAACTCTTTGAGATAGGAGACTGTATTTTTTGCAAAAACCTCTCCCAGACCAAACATGGGAGGTGTTCAACAAATATTTGGTGAGTTAATTAAATTGTAGGGGTTAAAGGAACTTTGACCTTGTGAAAGTTTTCTGGAATGAACTGACAATAGACTAATCAGGAAAAAAGATACACTAATTTATTTAACATGCACAGGGGAACCATAGGAGAAAGATCATGCCATAACCCTGTGAGGTTTAAATGTTTATACTTTCTTCACAGAACAGAGGGAAGTGAGAAGATGTATGTAATTTTGAGACATTATATAATAAGTGGTTTTTTGGGAGAAGGAATAGGCCAAGAAGACAGTAGTTTCTTTTTTTTTTTGCGGCACCGGGGATTGAACTCACGACCTTGCGCTTGCCGGGCAGGCACTTAGACCGCTGAGCTAGATCCCCAGCCCTATTTTTGAGACAGGGTCTCACTATGCTGTTCAGGCTGGCCTTGAGCTCACTTTGTAGCCCAGGCTGGTCTCGAACTCACAGAGATCCGCCTGTCTCAGCCTCCCGAGTGTTGGGATTAAAGGCGTGAGCCACCACGCCAGGCTCAAGACAGTAGTTTCTAACTGACTCTTTTTGGAAAGATGAATGAAGAGTTGTCTGTGACAAAGTCTGTTTAGGTGTGGTGACACTCCTCAGTCCTCCCTGCAGTATTAGTTTTGGAAACTTCAAGAAGAGTACCAAAGGCAATTGTTTCCATATCTGGTGGGTCTTTAGGTAGATATGGGAACATCAGGGTAAAGCCTCTTCAAGTGCTGGTCTCGATGGGCCTTTAATTTAAAATAATCAACATGGAAGTGTGTCACATTTGGGGGTGAAATTCCCTGTGTGCCTTTAAAATCAAAGTACTTCTCCATCTGCTCCCCTGGCTTACTGATTTACAGAAGAGTCCCCAAACATTACAATTGGTGCTTCTTTCTCTTTTGAACTAACCCTAGGAATTCTCTACTAGGTATCTGTTCTCAGATGTGTACATTTCCAGTCATGTGTTTTGTATACAAAGACCGTTCAGTTTGTATTATTTGTTCATCTCTCTGAAGAATCCCTAAGAACCAGAACCCCCAAAGCACCTCTGTGTCTGCCTCTCTGTAAACTGAAGCAAACATCCTACCAGTGCCTATGCACTAAGTTGTTACTGTACACTGTTGAATAATTGGGGAGCATAATGAAGGTGGTAAATTAGCGAGAAAGAGTTGCAATAAACAACAAAGTTGTACAAGACAGGAGAATCCACCTCTGAGGGCTCTCTCCAAGGCAGAAGGGAGAAGAGTAGGCTAGTGCATAGGTCTACCTTCCAACTAGGCTTCAATCAGGATAGTATTACAATTCAGTCATGGCGTTGTACAGCTTCCATTCTTGGAACAAACTCTTGGATATGTAAGTTGAGTGCTGGGAGTTGTCTTGGGGTACATTCACTGTAAGCCACTTTTGAGTGGCTAATTGAATGGATGTGAACTACCAACGTTACCCTGATCGGGTTGCCACAGTTTGTATCGTACAACACCTACCTAGGAGCTTGGGAATTTGAATGGCCAAGTAACAACACAGCTTGAGAAATTATAGGTTTCAAATTTCAGAAAAATTGATGGATTTAGACAACCTGAGTGTCTCCTGATCAGGGCAGACAGGCTTGACCTGCAAGTTCTGGCTGACAAGAACTTGCAGCTGAGGCAGCCACTGAAGGGAATAAAAAAAAAAATAACGTCCTCAATTATCTTGCCAGCTATTGAGGCATTTAAAAAAATCCACCGCCCCACTTCGGCAATCCTCTTTAAGTAGCTCAATTTTCTATGTTTTAATCAGCTGACAACCTGGGAAGGCTGTTCTGTCTGGGGATGTTTGCCTTTCCTGGCAGGAGTGAGTAGGGTTTAGCAGGCAGAGGCGGTATGACAGAGCTAAGGCACAAATTCTGGCTCTTGGGCCTCTCCAACCTGTTGACTTTTGCTTCATCTTCCACTGTCGTTCTTTTCTTTTTTCTGCATTAGGAGAGACAGCTGTAGAGCACAGGGATTTTTTGGCAAAGGACCTGAGCTGAGATCTTGCGTGGCTCTACTGCCAGCCAGCTTTCTGAGGCTTGGTTTCTCCATATATAAAATGGGTATGACCCTTCCAGGGTCACGTCAGGAGGCTGTTGAGTGGTGCCTGCTGCTGCTCTCTGCTTTGAAGGATTGTATCAGTGCTGGCTACCCACAGTTTTTACATGAAGCTGGTGATTACCGGCTCTTAGGATCAGCTGATGTGGAGCTGCCCTGCAGGTGACACTGTGGCCTGGAAATATTACTAGTGGCAGATGAGGAGGCTGCAACAAAATCTAAGAGTATTGGCAACATAGGTAGGTCCAGCCTGGACTACCTCCACCTGTACATTTTGTGTATACAACCCTCACAAAAGGTTTCAAACTGTCACATTTGGTTTCTTCTAGAGCCAGTTACCTGCTAAACAAATGATCCTCTAGTTTTTCTTTTCTGCCCTCTCTAGTGGGTGGAGCTGTGGGTCCTGCCTTTCTCCTCTGCCCAGGCCTCTCCTGCCTGACCATATTCATCTGCAGGAGGGTTGACCCCAACTCCCCAAACTAGGGCATCCCATTGAGCCCCTGGGAATCACTGCAGCAGGAAGTGTTTCCACAGCCCCTTTATTATTATTTTTAATTATTTCTAATTTTTTATTTTAAAGATAATAAAACCCAACAAAACAAAACAATAAATCCAATCAAAAGAAAGCTGTGAAATTGGTGCAGAACTTCAAAGTAGGATAATAGGAAAACCACAGTGGTTACCATAGTATATCTTATCTTCACAATAGTTGTCCATTCCATCAGATATAGCAAAATGAAAGCAAACAAAACTGAATAAAACCAGTCAAAACAAAATATTGAATAAAGTGAAACAATCGGAACAAAACAAAACAGAACAATATTGGATTTCAAAAAGAAGATAGAAGGAAATCCCCTATAATTGCTATATTGCATAATGCTATCCTCCCTATAGATGCTCCAACTGCTGGGCCCAGAACTGAAGAGTCAAACAAACAATATGAGCATTCAGTTGCTTTTTTTGTACCTCAGTTGCTATCAACTCAGCCTGTCCTCTGAACCAGCCGGTTGTTAATGGGGTAATGGAGGGGTGGGGGTCTGGTGATTCTCAGCCCATGTAGGCTCATAGGAGGTGCTGACTTTTCTCTTCCTGGTCCTTGCATGGCCTGTGAGGCTTACCAGAAAGGCTGGCTAGTTGGCTTGTTTATCGGCTCCTCCCGGTCCCAGCATGGCCGATTCTTGGGAGGCGCTGTCTGACTTTTTTCTTCCTAGGCCCCACAGCCCCTTTAATCCTTGGGGAATATTTTAGCATTGGATAACTTTCTGGACTCTCACCTACCTGCAACAAGCTCCTCCATTCAGCATTTGTGGAACAAGGGCTTCTTAAGGACTGCCTCACGCTTGAAAAAGAAGAAAATGGTACGTGCCTCCTAGGACACAGAAGCGGAGATTCAAGAAGACGAGGCACACATAGGCTTGGTGTAGAGCCTGGTAGCAAATATGGAGCAGACATAATGGGGTGGGAGGTCTCAGCCCAGGGAGGAAACAAGGACAGCCAGTGAAGGATGGATGTATGGGGGAAGAGATTATTGATTCTGGGGAGAAAGTTCTCATCAGGACCCTCAAAAGCTGCTGTGGGAACCCACCCTTACTCAGATAAACCCTAAGGGGTAGTCACGCTGGTAGGAAATCCGGACACCAGGGAATTAGCTGATCATGTGATCAGCTTTTTCATTAAAAAAAAAAAAGCTGGTATCATAGGCTTAGGAGCTGGGCTTCTTCGACTCACCATTGGCAGTGGAGACCTCTCCACATCGAGTTTCCAGTCAGTGAATTGCAGGGCCATTGAAGGCAGAACTCAGACTCCAGGAAGCCAGTGCCAGGGCTGGAGGACCAGCATCTGCACTGAACAAAGCATGAGGACCTGGGACTGTTAGCTGACCCTTGAAGACTGCTGCTGCTCTCTCTATTGCAGTTACAGCATTTGTCACACAGCACAGTTAGGTGTTCAGGTTCTGGGACCGGACTACCTTGGTTCACATGCAGCTTCCACACACATGAGTCAGAACACTTGGGCAGACTCGTTGGCCTCACTGTGCCTCAGGTTCTTGCACTGGATAGTGGAGCTGCAAGTGCTTAGCGAGTTGCTGCTTTCAAGGCACCTGCAACAGCACCTGTCATTTAATAAGCACTCCATAGGTGCCATCCACGTGGCTAACTGTGTACAGGTCTGGGTCTTGGGGTCCTCTCTGCATGCCCTGATGTCCTGGGTGCTCACCTCTTTCTTCCCTTTTTAATTTTTTTTATTCTTTATATTATTTTTTTTCACCCAATACTCGGGATCAAACCTGGGGCCTTGTGCATATTACATTCCCAGTTCTTCTATTTTAAAATCAGTCTCTCTGTTTCCTGGTTTGTCACTTGTTTTCTTCCTCCCTTTCTCAGCACGTGATTCATTCAACAAACACAGATGCCATGCCTAGCAAGTGCAGAATTCAGGAGGAGAATGCTGGGGACTCAGAGATGGAATATTCAGAGTCCTGCACAGGACTTTCAGGGGCCAGGACTGGTCACAGTACAGTTGGGCTGTGCTACTGCTGTCTTCACTATCATTATTGTGGGCCAGTGTGGAGAAACCCAGGCCCTGAAGACAGATAGCTCAGGCCCCACAGGAGACAAGGCTGCCTTGGCCTTCAACCTTCAGTGAGAATTGGAAGACTCCTGGGGAGATGGATTTGGCTTCCCCAGAGGAGACCAGCTGGGAGCAGCTGAAGTGACAGTCTGGCTGAGAGTGAAGGGAGCTGCTGGTTGACAGTGGAGCTGTCACATCCAAAAGCTGCTGAGCCAGGCAGCTCCATCCTGTTAATGACAGAGCCATCACTCACTTCAGATCATGTAGGACTAGACCCTACAGGACCAGACCCTGCAGGTAACAATACTGCGGGCTTGGGAAAGCTCTGAGAGCAATGTTGGTTACACCTCCAATCATTTCTCACCTACCAGAGTCACACTGAAATGTTCTTACATACCTCACAGCCCTTTCACATGCTGTTTGTCTGCTGAACTTGCTCTCCCTGATCTCAGGTCTCCTCCATCTGACAATGTCACATGTACCCTTCAAGAATCAGTGTCCAGCCACCTCCTCTGGGAAAGCTTCAATGTTCCAGCATAGAGGGATCCCCTGCCTCTTCCAAGGTTCCCATGCCTTCTCTGTGCTTTTACTACCACAGTTGTCACATTAAATGATTATTGTTTGCTTTGTGGTCCCCTCCCCGCCGCCGCCCATAGACAGTTCTTGAGACAAACACCTGCGTCTGTTTTCTCTGTGAGACTGAACACACAGTTGGCATTCAAAAAATGTGTGCCAAGGGACGGATGGTCACTGAGGTCACCACCCAGTTCTGTACAAGTCTTAACACTGAGTGACCCCTACTTTACTGGTAGAGAGACAGACATCCTTGAAGGGTGAGCATTTAAAGGGCCAGATGGATAGAAGGATCTAGAATGAGAAGGACTTTCTCTTATTGAGGACCAAAGATCTATACTTTTTTTCCTAATAAAGAGGTTGGACCAGTATGGAACAGTCTCTAGGTGTAAATGTATGTGATGAGTTTAAGCTCAGAATTAGCTCAGCCTCCTTTCCCATCTGAAGTGACCCACAAAACTTAAACTGTGCCTGCTGGAGGGAAAGTGAGGCCGGACTTCCCAAGCAGAAATCCAGAGGGGACACCTTAGAGGCCACAGAGCAGAAAACCAAAAAGCAGTTTAATTTCTATTTTGTAATAAAATGTTCCATTTGTTTGCTTTTAAAATGGAGAACAGTAAACATAAACTGATTTAACAAATGAAGGAATTAATTAGAAAAAATTCCTTCAGTTCTACGTGATGGGCAGTTAAGGAGACAGCAGGGAGAGAGATTGGAAGGAGAAAAACGAGGTAGAAGAGCAAAGTGAAGACAGAACAGGAGAGGAGACGAGAGGAGAGGGACCCAGAAACTTGTCCATGCACACAGAAATACATGTATTGATCTTGTTGTTTAAGATTAATGCTTGATTTTATTTGCTTTTTGTTGTTTTGCCATGATAAGAGAGTAATTTTGAGCACATTTCTCTGTTGCTTTCTGACTTCTACAAAAAGAAATTGCCAAGGAAGGTTGATGCCTTTGTTAGTAATGATCGTTTTTCTTTCTAAACTTGTTTATCCCTTCCTCTGGAAACTTTAAAAATATTCCTTTATCTTCATATGCATCACCATGAAGTTAGCGTGGGCCTTCATTCATTGTGCTGGGTGCTTATGGTGCTAAGGATCAAATCCAAGGCCTCAAGCATGCTAAGCACACTGTCACTGAGCTAACCCCAGCCTTCAGTAGGCTTTTAAATTCTGCAAATGCGGGTTGTTCAGTCCTGGGAAATATTTTTATATTATTTCATTGATAATGGACTTGTATTTCTACTATTTCTTTTGTGGGGTTTTCTAGGTGGATTTTCTAATTTTTTTACTTTTTTCTCTTTCCATATTTTCTTTTTCCACTTTGAAAGATGTCCTTGATCATATTTTTCAAACTCTTCTATTACTCCCTTCCTGCTATTATGTTTTCAATATCCAAGGGCTTATCGGATACCTTCAATGACATAAAATTCACCTATTTTAAGTGTATAATTTAATAATTTTAGAAATTTTATAGAGGTGTGTAACCATCACTGCAGTTCAACTTGAATTATTCTTTTTCGTGCAGTCTTTTGTTCTGGTTTAAGGGAGAAATATCTTCTTTTACTTTCTGTACTTCTGTGCTATTGAAGATCAATTCTTTGACCTTTTCTTTGCTCTAAATTCCTCTTGGTTCTTATTAGTCTGTTGGTTTCAGTTTCTGTCTTTAATGTTTAGAGACATTCCTGAAGTTTTTGGTTATCCTTTGCAGTCCATTAAAACTTAAGAGTGATATTAAAAAGCCAACTGGCACTCTATGTGCATGGGCATCATTTGTCAATTGATGAACTTCACTAGAAGAGCTGCAGTTCCTGAGCATTTCTTTGGGGATCCCCAAATGCCAGTACCAGTGAATCTTTTCTAGGGTCCATTCGATTTCTCTAGAGACTATTGAGTACAAAACAGATAAGAGAACTAAGTTTAGGTGTTCTATAGCACAGTAGGGTGACCACAGTAGGGTGGATTTCTAAATAGCTAGAAGATGGGATTTTAATGGTTCTCAACCAAAGAAATGATGTTATAGATGATGAATATGCTAACCGCCCTGATTTGCTACTACACATTGTATCAAAATATCACATTGTACCTCATAATAGGTACAATTATTATGTGTCAGTTAAAAATTTCTAAATGTTTACCACTAAAAGAAAAAAAGAATCCATGACTCCAGCAACTTTAGATGAATAGGGCCAGTGCAGTTCTAGTTGCTGATAATCTCGGAGAGTTCCAGCAGTGGAGGCTGGGGATACAATTATCCAGTAAACAGGTTGTTATTCAATCCTCTTGTTTTCCCTATGGCACTTCCTGTTCACGTGGCTTTAGACACTTAATTTCTTCACAAAATAAACCTCCTGGTGGTCTGGGGGGAGGAAGTCACCTGGCAGTACTGAATGGGGTGGAAACTTGGGGTGTTCAGCTGCTTCTTACACCAACTTTCAGTCAACCACCCAGGTTTCCATTCCACAACTCCTCCTTGTGCCTTGCAGTCCCCACTGCCTGCAATCTCTGGAGCTTGCCAAGATTTCACAGCTTGCATTGGCTCCGTCCTCATAGCATCCCCCTGTGTGGGCACATGGTCTTCAGATGCCTCAGTGCGCATGACACCTTCACCTGCTTTCCAGCTCCCAAAAATCTGTTGACAGTTTTTATCTTTTGCTGGCTTTTTTTTTTTGTCTCATTCTTTTTGCTCTTATGGGGTTATTCCTTTTCTATTCCTCAAGTCACATTTTAGTGGGAATGAGAAAGAAATTACAATAAATATGTATACTCAAGTTGCCAAGTTTGGGATAATCTTTCACAAATTTAACTTTTCCAAAAAACTTTTATTTTAAAGAGGATAAAACAGAATAAAACCAATCAAAATAAACCAGTGTAAGTGATGCAGAACTTCAAAACATTACAAAATCAACAATCGCTACCATTATGCCCTTTGATGTCCTCAAAATAGCTGCAGATAACTTCCCAACGGAGTGAAAGTCAAACAAAACAGAACAGAATAGAAACAATAAAAATGAGACAATGAATGCAATTAAGGGCTTCAAAACAAGCCAATAGTAAATCCACAATTACTACCATAATATATCTTGCTATCTTTGTTTTTTCTTTTTTTTTATTTTGAAAAGAAGACAACCAAACAAAACAAAACAGAGTAAAGTCAATCAAAACAAAGCAATGAACATGGAACATGATTTTGAAACAGGGTAGAAAAAAAAGACAAAGCAATCGATAAGGCTATCAGAATGCCTCTTGTTATCTGCAGTATACCTGTACCTACCATCAGGGATAAGTAAAATCAAACAAAATACAACAAACTAAAACAGTAGAAACAAAACAAAACAAAACAAACAAAGCAGAACAATGTAAGCAGTATAGAATTTCAAGATATTAGCAAAACAGCATTGGCTAACATAATATTTGTTATCTTCAGAATAGTTGCCTACACCTTCAGACATATTACAAACAAACCACACAGAATAGAGCAAAATCAATCAAAACAAACAATGAAAGCCATACAGGGTTTCTAAACAAGATAATTGGACATCCTCGATGGCTGCAATTATATATTTTGTTATCTTTAAAATAGCTGTCCATGCCATCAAGTATAATAAAATCAAACAAATCAGAATAAAATGAAACTAATCAGAACTATGAATACAATCTGAATTTCAAATCATGATAA